>PVKA01023134.1:10766-30250 GCA_004027165.1 Ctenomys sociabilis | reverse complement strand
CACTCTCTTCTGCGCACTGCTCCTACACGGGATTCCAGCAGGGTCCCCTCCCGCACAGGGCGTTACCAGTGGAACCCGACCAGCCTTACAGAGGTCTGGCCGCAGTGGTTCGAGGAAGCGGAGAGCACAGGACAGATGCATGGATTCAAGACCACAAGAAGGGCTGGCTTTAGCCACTTCCCACTGGAGGCAGGGGGTGAGGAGGCATTGCTCAGCGGTGCCTCTCCTCTCACTTGTGTTTTTGACCCCTGAGCTAGGAATGGTCATCTTGGTTCTTACCTTCACGGAAATGCTATCAAATCCTCTTAGGACCAGCAAACGTTCTGAAATACAGAAAATCACTTTCTTTAGAGGCTGTGATACTGGGGTGTTCTGTGGAATTGTAGAGATTCTTTCCAGGTTTCCATTGTCCTGAACAAAGAATTGGTCCAGACAAGCTCAGAAAAGGTTTTTGAAGTTTTACTGTGTTAGAGGTAGGCAAGAAACATGCTCTGAAGGGGGCTGTAGGTCAGTTTAAAGTAGGGAAAGAAGTGGACTTTGTGGGGCAAGAGCCAACAACTGTGGAAGAGAGCACAGAGGGTCAGGTACTGCGGTGGGAACGCCTGTAATCCCAGATTTCAGGAGGCTGAGGCAGGGGGATTGCTAGGAGTTCAACGCCAGCCTAGGCTACAGAGTGAGTTCAAGGCCAGCTTGCACTTCATAGGGAGACACTGTCTCTAAAAGTTGAGATGAGAAAGAAGAAAATAACAGGATGAACACAGTGGCCAGGAGTTCAGTGGCCACCATCTTTTATATCTCCACCCCTCAGGCTGGCATCAGAGCTAAGCCAACCTACCCAAAGCCTGCTTGCCCTTGTGCTGGGACTGCTTCTCCACCGTGTCTGGATCTCTATGATTTTATTTTTATTTTTAATTTTTGCAGAACTGGGGATTGAACTCAGGCCCTTGTGCTTGCCAGGGAAGCGTAATTCCACTGAGCCATCTCCCCTGGATCTCTGTGATGGACAGGGTACTCCCATTTATGTCCATGTGCACCAAGCCCTGATCTTCCACCTCAATGCTGCCTCCACCTTCATGTCAGCACTTTCGTCCTTTATTATGGCTCTTATTTGCCTGGCTTTAAATGACACAGCAGTGCTGAGAACATAACTCAGTAGAATAAGCGCTTGCCTGGCAAGCGCAAAGTCCTGAGTTCAATCCCCAGTACCACAGAAACAAACAAACAACAACAACAAAAATGACACAGCAGATGGTGAACAGCCAGGGTTCTGTGCCAAGAAATGGCTGCCTGTGTAGGAGAGCTACTCAGTGCTCTTCTCACAGCAATGGTGTAGAAGTAATAGCACAGGAAGTGAGTGTTCAGCAAGTGATACAAGCAACCTTCAAATGACACAGGGAGAAAAACTGATTTCCCAACCAAAAGGTACCCGGGATGAGTTCGTGTTCTCTAAAACCCAAGAATGAATTTTAGGAACAAACAGAGGTCATGAGCAGAATATATTTATTGAGGGAAAGAAAGCTCCTGTCCAGGAGAGGGACCCCAGGCAGGTTGTCCCCAGGAAGCTATCTTCCAAGGACTCTTATGGAGGAAAACCATGCAGTGAGGTGGGACAGAGCTATGGTCAGCCAATGAAATCACAAGCACCATTGCTCAGGTAAAATTGATTAAATCAAGTACTGAATGGGGAAGTGAGTCACTTAGCAAGTGGGTATCAATACAGGACAGGGTCTCTTCCTGTTGGGGGTTGGGCTACTGACTCATTTGGGCTCTTTCCCTAGGGAAGTATGTAGCTGTATTTCCTCTTTTGTCTTGGTCTTGAGGTGTGGCCCATATGAAAGTGTCTGTCTCTTCCAAGTGGCAAAGTCACCTTGTCTTCCATCTTGTCTCCTTGAGGGCCTGGCCCTGTCTGACTACCTATAATATTTCAATGTTTCTAATTCAGCTGCCTACAACATTAGCATTCAGGGGGTCAGGGAGATGGCTCAGTAGAATAAGCACTTCCCTGGCAAGCACAAGGGCCTGAATTCAATCCCTGGCTCTGGAAGAAAAAAAAAAATTAGCATTCAATTTAGAAAACAATGCTGTATTTAATAATTACAGATGGCATCTCGATCCCATTTGTTTTTTACTTGGTAGGTTGCGTGTGTGCATTTTCTTGAGAAGCACAGCTGGCCTCAAACTTGGGGTGATCCTCCTACCTCAGCCTCAAGTCTGGAATGACAGGCATGCCCACACCTTGTGACTAGACAAATTCCTGAATGTATGCACATTTTTCTTTCTTTTTTTTTTTTCTTTTTGAGGAACCAGGTATTGAACTCAGGCCTGCCCTTATACTTACAAGGGAAGCACTTATGTGCTGGCTGACATTTTTCTTTCACAGAAATGAGCATAGAAGGGCCAGGGAGGGGGCTCAGTAGACTGAGCACCTGCATGGCAAGGGTCTGAGTTCAATCACCTGTTCTTCTGCCAAAAATAATCAATCCCCAGTTACACCCCCCACGTCGCGCCGCAAAAAAAAAAAAAAAAGTTAACATAAAACCACTGGGCAGAAATGGTGAATACTTGTTTTCAGTGCTGCTCCATTTGGACTTCGAGAGCTCCCACAGCTCTGCGCTGAGGGCTCCCTCCCTAGTGTGAGGCCCTTGGGAAGTGGGAACCCAGCAGGGTCACATAGAGCTGCATTCACAGGTTTTTTGTTTGTTTGTTTGTTGGCAGAAGCAGGGATTGAACTCAGGCCTTTGTGCTTGCCAGGGAAGTGCTTTTCCACTGAGCCATCTCCCTGGCCCCTCCAAGCTCTTTTAAAAATTCTTCTAGGGACCAGGGAGATAGCTCAGTAGAATAAGCACTTGCCTGGCAAGCACAAGGTCCTGAGTTCAATCCCTGGTACCCAATAAAAAAAATTCTTCTGAGGGGCCAGTGCCTGCATAGCGAAGCTTAGGCAGCACTGGGACCACAGCTGGACCCCCAGCACCACAGGCTGCGCCAGCCCGGGCCTCAGGGCAGACTGGGCCAACCAGAGCGGGTTGTAGTGATGTGTGCCTATAATCTAAGCGCGCTTGAGCTGCGGAGTGAGACCCTGCAAGCACCAAATATAGAAAAAAAATTAAAAATTGAAAATTCCTGGGCTGGGGAGATAGCTCAGAATAAGTGCTTCCCTGGCAAGAGTATAGGCCTGAGTTCAATCCTCAGTTCTGCAAAACAAAACAAAAACAAAAACAAAAACAAAAACAAAAACAAAAGCATTGATTACAACTTGCTTCCAGGGCTTCAAAGCCCTAGTGTTTGGGGGAAACCTGGCTTTCAACGCAACCTGCTCTTCTCAGATCTCCTCCTTCCCAGAATGTTCCTGTACAAACTTTCCTGACAACATATGACTTAATTCATGTAATCCATGTAACCTATCACGTAATAACCTGTTATCAGCTTTGTACTCCCCCCTGCAAATCACATTTAAATGAACTCAAACCTGACTCTGGGCTGCTGATTTAAACTTCTGGGTTCCCAGACCCCTAGCATAGTAAAAGTTGCCTTCTAACTCCTTGGCACAGTCTCCTGTTCGGTTTTCTGCAACATTTCCAGCCGAGCGTGGTGGCACGCACTGATAGGTTTTAGCAGTATCAGCAATGGTGGTGGCCGTGGCAGGGCAGGAGAGAAGCGGAAACTTTCTTAACTCTGAAGACGTGGAGACGATCAAGGACAGGGAGATGGGGGAATCCTCTGAACTGAGACGGGGAGGATGAGGATTTATGGACTTTTTTTTGTTTGGTGGAACCAGGGATTACTCAGGTCCTTGTGCTTGCCAGGCAAGCACGTATTCTACTGAGCCATCTCCCTGGCCCACTTTAGGGACTTTTGCTAAGGGTGGAGTTTTAGGGGCAGGAGCTGATCGAAGCCTCACCTGTGTGGGTGGGAAAGGTAAAAGGAAGTTGTATCCAGAGCTGGAGTGGGGAAGGAGGAGGAAGTGGTCACTGGGAAGATAAGCTGGTGTTTTAGGGATTCAGCCGTGTTGGATCAGGCCACGATAATGTAGCAGTCTGTTATCCTACCATACATCTGTGAGTTTAGCACTAGGGAGGCTGAGGCAAGAGGATCATCACAAGTTCAAAGCCAGCCTGGGCTACATAGACCCAGTCTCAAAAAAACCTTTTTTTTTTTTTTTTGCAGAGCCAGAGATTGAACTCAGACCCTTGCGCTTGCCAGGGAAGCGCTTATTCCACGGAGCCATCTCCCTGGCCCCAAAAAACATTTTTTTTTTTTCTTTTTTGAGACAGGGTCTCACTATGCAGTTCAGGCTGGCCTTAAGCTCACTTTGTAGCTCAGGCTGGTCTCAAACTCACAACAATCCTCCTGCCTCAGCCTCCCGAGTGCTGGGATTACAGGCATGAGCCACCACGCCCGGCTTTCCAAAAAACATTTTTTAAGAATAGATTTAGAGGGTCTGGGGAGATAGCTCAGTAGAATAAGTGCTTGCCTGGCAAGTACAGGGGCCTGAGTTCAATCCCTGGCTCCACTAAATAAATAAAAAGCTTTAAAAAAATAGATTTAGAGGGCCAGTGGCATAAGCATCTGCCTGAAAAGCAAAAGGTCCAGAGTTCTGTACCCAGTACCAAAATAAAAGAGTTTAATTAAAAACTAGATTTATATCTGTTGGCAAGTTAGGAAAATAGCAGAGAGTTCTCATACATTCTACACTTAGTTTCCACCTATTTTTATTTATTTATTTATTTATTTATTTATTTATTTATTTATTTATTTATTTATTTGGTGGGACCAGGGATTGAACTCAAGCCCTAGCACTTGCCAGACAAGTGCTTATTCTATTGAGCCATCTCCCTGGCCCCAATTTCCACTATTTAAGAAGGATTTTTTTTTTGAGGGGACTACTTTAGGCTGCCTTAAGGGCGGTTCTCGTGCAGCTTCTAGAGCTGAGAATCGGACCAAGGTCATGTGCCTGACTGCATTTGCCCAAGCACTACTTTAAACAACTGAGCTATCTGACAAGGCCCAGTTTCCACTATTAACTAACACTGTGTACCACGGCTCTGGGAGAGTCATTCTCAGACATAAAAGCATAGACATTGCATTGTTTCTTTTCATTCGATCTTAGCCAAAAGGCCAAGAAGCAATTGCATCCTTTCTTCCTTTCCTTTTCCTCTTCCTCTTCCTCTTTGGTCTTCTTCTTCTTTCTCTTCTGTCTTCTGTCTTCTTCTGTCTTCTGTCTCCTTCTTCTTCTTCTTCTTCTTCTTCTTCTTCTTCTTCTTCTTCTTCTTCTTCTTCTTCTTCTTCTTCTTCTTCTTCTTTCATATACAGTCTTGCTCTGCAGTTTAGACTTGTAGCGATCCTTCTGTCTCAGGCTCCTCAGCACTGAGATTATAGGAGTGCACCAATCATATCGGGTTCTGGGGCCAGCAAAATGCACCTGAGGTTCAGGAGCTGGCACAGTATATAGTACTGGGGAATCAAACTCAGGACCTTGTGCTTGCCAGGCAGGGCTTATGTGGCCAAGCTAGCTCACCAGAACTTTTTTTTTTGTCTTTTTTTTTTTTGAGATAGGGTCTCACTATGCAGTTCAGGTTGGCCTTAAACTCACTTTTGTAGCTCAGGCTGGTCTCGAACCTACAACAATCCTCCTGACTCAGCCTCCCAAGTGCTGGGATTACAGGCATGCACCGCCATGCCTGGCTCACCAGAGCTTTTTTGTCTTGTTGAGACAGGGTCTCATTATACAGTTCAGGCTGGCATTGGGCTGACTTTGTATCCCAGTCTGGTCTAAACTCACACCAATCCTCCTGCCTCAGCCTCTCAAGTACAAGGATTACAGATGTTCTCTCTCACCCTGCTGCAACATTGTTTTTATAAGAGAAACTCAAAGTAAATTAAAGAACAAAATAAAAGATAGACAGTAGGAAATAGGGGCACTAGGTGTGGTGGCCAATGTCCATAGTCCTGGCTATCAGGAGGCTGAAGCAGGAAGATCACAGTGAGTTTAAAGCCAGGCTGAAGGGGGCTGGGAAGATGGCATAAGTGGAATAAGCACTTCCCTGGTAAGCGCAAAGGCCTGAGTTCAATCCCCAGTTCCACCAAAAAAATAAAATAAAGCCAGGCTGAGCTCATAATTACCCAACTATAAAGTAAGACCATATCTCAACATGACATGACACAACAGAAACAAGAAGAGAGACCTTTTGCAAGTGAGAAAGGGACCAAGAGAGAGGTGGATGTGAGGGAGAAGCTACATGGTGCCCTGTCCACTGGGCATGTGAAGATGAAGTCCTGTGGACAAGGGCTGAGAACAACAAATGATAACAGTTCTTTTTTTTTTTTTTTCAGAACTGGGAATTGAACTCAGCCCGTTGTGCTTGCAAGCAAGCGCTTATTCTACTGAGCCATTTCCCCAGCCCCAAACAACAAATTTTAAACAAAATAATAGTAATAATAATAATACCAGGCCAAGGTAGTGGACACCTGTAGTCCCTGTGCCACAAAATGAGCTCAAGACCAGCCTGAACTGCATAGTAAGACTGTGTTTCAAGCCGGGCATGGTGGCGCATGCCTGTAATCCCAGCACTCAGGAGGCTGAGGCAAGAGGATTGTTCTGAGTTTGAGACCAGCCTGAGCTACAAAGTGAGCTTAAGGCCAGCCTAAACTGCATAGTGAGACCCTGTCTCAAAAAGACTGTGTTTCAAAAAAACCATAAAGGCTCAGTTCCCTGAGCTCAGAGTTTCCCTCACTCACCCACATCTACCTGGGCCACTCAAGGGAGAGGGAATGCCATGCTGCTTGCTGTATTATACTAATCCTTTTGATACAGAGGAATAAAACTTCCAACTTGAAAGGTACCTGGGATGGGTTTGTATTCTCTAAAACCAAACAATGAATTTTAGAGACAAACAGAGGTGAGGAGCAGAATATTTATTGGGGAAAGAATGCTGTCTGAGAGAGGGACAGAAGAGGGACCCATATAGGTTGCCCTGGGAACCTATCATTCCCAGGGATTTTTATAGAGTAAAATCATGTGGTGAGATCTTGATAGGTTCCAGCCCTACTATGAGTTGCTGAATTATTATTATTATTATTATTTTTTTTTTTTTTTTTTTTTTTTTTGCAGAACTGGGGATTGAACTCAGGCCCTTGAGCTTGCCAGGGAAGCGCTTATTCCACTGACCCATTTCCCTAGCCCCTGAACTGCTATATTATTATGGTGGTCATCCAATATGGCTGAAGCCCTGAAATGCAGCTTATCTTCCCAGAGACCACCTCCCCCCTCCTTCTCCAACTTAGCCCAGGTGCAGTTTCCTTTCACCTTTCCTGCTGCCTCAGGGAAGACCCCAATCAGCTCCTCAGGTGTATCTAAACATCCCCCTGAAATCCCACTCCTGGCAAAAGGCCATAAAAGCCTCAGCCTCCCTTTGTTCCAATCCAGAGAATTCCTTGTCTTCCCCACATTCTCACATTCTCTCTGTGTCCTCCCAGATAATAAAGCCCCCCTTTCCCTTTTTCCTTCTCTCTGTTTCTCTGCTGAGATACCATCGAAAACCTATCATGGGGCCAGGGAGATAGTTTAGTGTAATAAGTGCTTCCCTGGCTAGTGCAAGGGCTTGAGTTCAACCCCTGGTTCCGCAAAAAAAAAAAAAAAAAAAAAAAAACTATCAGGTCTAAGGTGGAAAACATGGGAACTCACTTAAGTAGGCATGAAGTGAGACAAAACTATGGTCAACCAATAAGGTTACAAGTACAACTGCTCAGGTAAAGTTGATTAAATTCAGAAGCAAATAAGGAAGCAAGTCATGTAATAAGCAGGCATGGCAGGAATACAGGATGGGAGTTTGTCGGGTACCAGCCTGTAGCCTTGGATTAGTGACTCTTCCCAGTTTCCATAGATGGTGAACCATCAGGATGCTCATCTTTTTTTTTTTTTTTTTTTTTTTTTGGGCAGAACTGGGGATTGAACTCAGGCCCTTGTGCTTGCCAGACAAGCACTTCCTCTACTGAGCCAACTCCCCAGCACTAGGACGCTTGTCTTTAGGGAGGTCAGCATTTGTTTGATCCTTGGTCTTTTGGTCTGGCCCACAGCCAGACTGTCTACCTTGTCTTCCGTGCACTGTCCTTGAGGGTCTGGCCCTGGCTGACTGCCTATAATATTTCTAATTCAGCTGCCTGCAACACTTTCTGGTCTAAATGATTTGTGTTTTGTGTTTTGTGTTTGGTTTGGTTTGGTTTTTCTTTTTTCTCAGGCCCAGGGACCTGTGCTTGCCAGGCAGGCCCTTATGCCATTGAGCTACAGCCCTGCCCCACGTTTGGTTTTCAGGAAGGGGCTCACTGTATAGCCCAGGCTGGCCTTGAACTTGTAGTGATCCACCTGCCTCAGCCTCCCAAGTGCTGCTCCTTTGTTCTTGTCACCCACATAAGTGCCGGAGCCGGTGACGGTATGCAGTGGCTTCTCTCTCAGCCCTCCTTCTTGGGTCTCCAAGTCCCAGGTCAAAGCCTAGTTTTCCTCTCCCCTGGTATAGAAGCTGTGGGTGGAAGGAACGTTGACCAGGGACAGTAGCTGTCCCACGAGGAGCCAAGTACGTGGCCTTGTCCATGAAACGCAGAGGACCGCAGAGACGTGTCTGGCCACGTGTTGAGTGCGCCAGGTACACTCTGGCAGCGGTCCGGTCTGGGTGGTGCTGGCCAGCAGGAGAACAGGCTCAGGGCAGCGATTCACAACCCCTGGCAGGCCGGCCTGCAGAGCCTTGGAAATGAAAACGTTTGCGTCCTTTCCAGATCCCCCTCCTCTGGAAAAAAAACGGTGACCGCTTTTTCCTTCCGCTTCCCTCTGCGTCTCCTCGCGGCCCGCCCCGGCCGGCCTGACCCTCGGCAGGAAGAACTTTCCAGGGGGTCCACCGAGCAGTCGCACGGTGGCCTGCACAGAGATTCCCGCGCACAGCTGGGCCAGATGCTCACTTGCTACGGAACGGAACGTGGAGCAAGTCCCCGCTGTTTCTGCAGCCAAACGCAGGGGAAGAGAGGCTTATTTCCCAGGAATGTTCACTGTGTGGCTTTCTGCTAAATCTATACCAATTCTTCCTCACATTCCAGTGCTGGGAAATTAGCAATTTAAATTTCTCTTTGATCTGTGCCATGGAGCTATTCCTCATATCTTATAAAGATTAAAAAAAAAAAAAAAAAAAAACCTACATTGGATTCACCACAGTTTGCGGTGTGCATATTGCTCCCTCAAGAAGCCAGTGCAGAAGACAAGATGCTTTGCAGCTGTGGGAGAGACTGGCACTTCCCGCCTTAGGCCAGCGGCCCTCAAGATAGAAAATTAAGCGAATTCAGGGGCCAGGAAGATGACTCAGTGGAATAAGCACTTCCCTGCAAGCACAACACCAGGACTTGGGCCTGAGTTCAATCCCCAGTACCGAAAAGAAAGAAGGAAAGAAAGAAAGAAAGAAAGAAAGAAAGAAAGAAAGAAAGAAAGAAAGAAAGAAAGAAAGAAAGATCAATCACTAAGAAAAAAGCAGGGAGAGCCACTAACTCAACCCCCTACAGGAAAGGTCCCTGTTCTGTATTCAGGCCTGCTGTGACTCTGAGCAATTGTGCTTTTTCCACCTCAGACCTGGATTATCTTCTGGTTTCGCTATTTTTTTTTTAACTTTTTATTATTATTATTATTTTCTTTCTTTATTTATTTGTTTTTGTCTTTTTGAGACAGGGTCTCACTATGCAGTTCAGGCTGGCCTTAAGCTCACTTTGTAGCTCAGGCTAGTGTCGAACTCACAACAATCCTCCTGCCTCAGCCTCCCAAGTGCTGGGATTACAGTCCTGTGCCACCACGCCCGGCTTTATTATTATTTTTAAAGAATGCAAAATAGTGATAGAAAAAAACAGCATAATACAAGATTTCACTAATCAAAGGAATAGGAATCCAACAATGGTTGCTGTATTACATAATGTTATGTGCAAATTAGTTTTTCAGATTACCAGATATAAACATATACATTTTGTTTTTAAAAAAACAATAACTGGGCCAGTCCCTGGCAAGTGCAAGGGACTGAGTTCAATTCCCAGTTCCGCTAATAAAAATAAATAAATAAATAAAAAGTTATAAGAAATTAAGAGAGGAAAAAAATAAAAAATCAGAGTAAAAACAAAAATTGTAAGGGGCCGGGGAGATGACTCAGTGGAATAAGTGCTTCCCTGGCAAGTGCAAGAGCATGAGTTCAATCCCCAATTCCACCAAAAAAAAAAAAAAAAAAAAAAAAAAAAAAAAAAAAAAAAAAAAAAAAAAAAAAAAAAAAAAAAAAAAAAAAAAAAAAAAATTGTAAGCATTAACTGCTCCTTTCTTTTTTTTTTACATTCGTATAATTAGAATTCTCAGAGTAAAGCCGGGCATGGTGGCACATGCCTGTAATCCCAGCACTCGGGAGGCTGAGGCAGGAGGATTGTTGTGAGTTCGAGACCAGCCTGAGCTAGCCTGAACCGCATAGTGAAACCCTGTCTCAAAAAGACAAAAAAAAAAAAAAAAAAAAGAATTCTCAGAGTAGAAAGGAGTAGGCAATAAATATTTAAAGATTTAAAATTTCTGAATTTAGTTCAACTTATAACACCACATTTCCAAGAAAAATAAACCTTTTGCACAAGAAATTTAAATAAAATCATACCAAGATACACAAAAAATGAAATTGTCCAATACTTATTATAAAAAATGGTTAAAGCATATACATAAAAATATTAGCTATGGAAGAACAAAATTAAATACATCTTATTCCACATTAAAAAGAAAAAAGAATCACCAAGTGTGTAAGAAACTAGACTAATTAAAGGACTGAAAGAAAAAGAGATCTATCCTCTTTTGAATTTTATACTTAAGAAACATACCTTTGAAAACTAAAAGTAAAATATTTTCTAGTTATACAAACTTGAAATATTTTAATACCTCCAGCTGTAGCATATAGGAAATAACAAAGAACATAATTAAAAAGGCAAGAGAAGTTGCAGTATGCAACTCAATAAAGAGCTCTCAAAGTGATAGTTATGCAGGACTATATAAAATATATTAGATGAACCCTCATTTAAAAGGTCATTGAAGCTCTTCCTGGTATGGTGTCTAGAGGCTTTCATAATGGTCCAGCAACTGACGTACCATCGTAGGCTTTCCTAGAATACTGCCTCTAACAAAACTAGGCTGTCCCGAACCCCAGGGAATAGAATTGTTTATCTCTATACCAAGAAGGTTGGGAAGGCCCCCAAATCTGCATGTGGTGTGTGCCCAGGCAGACTTCAAGGGGTTCAAGCTGTGTGGCCTAAAGTTCTTATGAGATTGTCTAAAATGAAGAAACACGTCAGCAGGGCTTATGGGGGCTCCATGTGTGCCGAGTGTGTCCGTGACAGGATCAAGCGCATTGAAGAGCAGAAAATCATGGTGAAAGTGTTGAAAGCACAAGCACAGAGTCAGAAGGCTAAATAAAACATGAAGCTGTTGCAGTAATAAACGATGGAAAGGCAAAAAAATAAAATAAAAGGTCATTGAAGATTTCTGTGAAATAGTACCAATCTTATGTCAGGTTATACATGTATTTTTTTTTTTCATATATATGTGTGTGTATGTGTGTATAAAGGATAGAGAAGAAGTAATATAAAGTCAACAGAAAATAGAAATATACTTTTTTAAAGTTTATACTAGGAGAAGTATTAGACATCATATGATATCTTTTAGATAAATTATAATTCAAAGATATAGTATAAATCTTTTTTATAGCATACATCTTTTTTTTTGTTTTTTGTTTTATGTTTTTGGCGGAACCTGGGATTGAACTCAGGCCCTTGCACTTGCCAAGGAAGTGCTTATTCCACTGAGCTATCTCCCTAGCTCTAGTGTGTTGTGGACATGGATAATAACCACGACACTTACTGGTGGGCAGGCGTCACTTGTGGGATTGAGCTACAGCTATTTCCTTGACATCCACCCTGTAGACCCGTATGGAATATTGACCCATACGGTGCAAGAGAAGTCCATTTGTAGAGTGTGCTGATGGAAATAGTTTGCTGCTGTATACAAAAGAATAACTGAAAGACTACTATTTTATACCTCTTATTCTCCTGTGTTTGTTTGCCCTATTTGGTGGGTTCTTTTCATTCTCATGCGGTTGTGATCATTTTTCTGCCTCTCTAGAACATCATTTAGTACTCTGTGTAGGCTTGGCTTTGTCATCATGAAATTCTTTAGTCGTTCTTTGTCATGGAAGTATTTTAGTTCTCCATTATGCTTGAAAGAGAGTTTTGCAGGGTATATCAGTCTGGGTTGGAATTTGTTTTCTTGCAAGACTTGAAGTACTTTGCTCCATGCTCTTCTTGCCTTGATGATTTGTGAAGAGAAATCTGCCATTATTCTGATGGGTTTTCCTTTAAACGTGATCTGTTTCTTTTCTTTAGCGGCTTTTAGTATACTGTTCCTGTGCTGAATTTCTGGGATCTTGATTATTATATGTCTGGGAGTGGTTTTAATTGGGTTGGTGTTATTTGGAGTTCTAGATTCTTTGGTTCCCTGAATGTCAGATTGTTGCCTCATATTTGGGAAGTTTTCTGCTATTACTTCCACCCATATCCTTTTTATATCATTTGTGTTGATTCCTTCCTTCTCATTGATGCCTATTAGTCTCACATTGTTCATCTTTGCATTGTCTTACAGGTATTGAATTATTTTTTCCTGCATCCTAGTTGTTTTTAAGAGATCTTTGCTTACTTTTTCACTAGCTGCAGTGGTGTCTTTAAGGTCAGAGAGTCTATTTTCACTTTCACTCAGATGGATTTGCCAGCTTGTGATTGAGGTTTTAATTTCCTGTATATCACTTTGGATCTGTTTCATACATTCTATTTCCTATATTGCTTATTCAGGGGTTCCATTATTTTTATATTCTGCTCTATTTTTTTTAACCAGTGTATTCTTTAGAAGCACTTAGTGCTTGTTTGATTATAGTTATCACTACATTTTTTACTTGAGAAATTATTTCTTTTCTTTCCTTTTTAAAATTTTTTTGGCAGAACCAGGGTTTGAACTAAGGCCCTTGCACTTGCCAGACAAACGCTTATTCTACCGAGCTGTCTCCCCAGTCCCTGAGAAATTATTTCTGATCTGATCTCTTCTATACCTTTCTGCAGTTGTTTCTCTACTTCCAGCACTATTATTTCAGAGATTTCAGGTGTGTGATTTCCAATTTCCTCTATGCTAGTGTCTTCTGCATTTGTACTATGCGGACTCGGGGCCTGAGACTGCTTTTTGTTCCTTCTCTTTGTCATTTTGAGTACCACTAATTTTTGACCTTTGGTGTAGAGCTTAGATAGAGTTATTACCTTAGCACCAGGTCCAAATCTACCAAGGTCAGACTCCTCCAGGTGGGTGTGGCTTGGGTCTGGCTGCTGTGCTCCACTTCTTCCTGCGGCAGCCCTTAGAGGTGAACCCTTTGTCACACTGGCAAGATGTTCTGCTCCTGAATCAGCTGGGTGGGTCTTGCCTCTAGCCTTTTTGCAGGGAGTTCTGCTGGGCCTGCTCTCTGGGTCACTTCAGGGTCTGGCGGCCTGGATGGTCTCACTCATACATGGGGCCTGGGCTCTGAGTCACTTCAGGGTCCAGAGGCCCCGGGCAGTGTCACTCACATGTTGGGCCTGCACTCTGGGTCATTTTAGGGTTTGGTGGCCTGGGCAGTCTCAGTCCCTGATTTTGCTTTATAAAAGTCCCCAGAATAGGCAGATTTCCTGGGCAACACACTTGGGTCCTCTTTTGTCTTTCTTGGATAAAAGCTTTCTCTAATAAATATATTCTGCTCTAAACTCCATTGTTCTGAAAATTCATTCTTTGGCTTAGAGAACACGAACTCATACCAAGTATCATTCATAAGATTTTTGTTGTTGTTGTTGGTGGAACCAGGAACTGAACTCAGACCCTTGTGCTTGCCAGTGAAGCGCTTATTCCACTGAGCCCTCTCCCCAGTCCCCCTCCAAGTATCATTCAGGCTGGGAGTTTTATTCCCCTATATCAGAGAAGCTAGGGCTGGTGAGATAGCTCAGCAGACTAAGCACTTGCTTATGTAAGAACATGGACCAGGGTTCAATCCCTAGCACCACAAGCTGCACGGGCCTCACTCCTGGGCGTGCTGAGCTGGCACGTATACCAGGCATGGTGGAGCATGTTTGTAATCCCAGCTCTGGGTAGGCTGAGACTGGAGGATCATGAGCTGCGTTGCGTAGTGAGACCTTGTACAAAATGCAATGAAAGAAGAGGAAGAGGGGCCGAGGAGATGGCTCAGTGGAATAAGTGCTTTCCTGGTAAGTGCAAGAGCCTGAGTTCAATCCCTGGAAGAGGAAGAAGGAGAAGCAGCCGCAGCTCAGGCTTTCCCAGTGCAGACAGGAGCTGGGGTGAGAACTCAGACTCATCCAAGCCAAGGGAAGCCTCAGCTCAGGGCTCTTAAGGCCCTGGTGCACATAGGAAAATGGCAGAAATTAAAATGGGGGCGGGACTAATGATAATTGGAGGGGATGGCAGGCACAGAAACTCCACAAGTCAGCCTGTTGTGAGAGCCAGTTGTTTTCTGGAATATTACAGTGTGTTCTTCTACTGCTAGATGGGTAAGACACCTACCTAAGTTTTATTTTATCTTTTTTTTTTTTTTTTTTGGCGGAACCAAGGATTGAACTCAGGCCCTTGTGCTTGCCAGGGACCCCTACCTAAGTTTTACTCCCAACTCATTTGGAATGCTTTTTAAAAATAAACACTCAATTGGGTATGGTGGCTCAGGCCTGTAATCCCAGCACTTGGAAGGCTAAGGCAGGAGGATTGTTGTGAGTTCAAGACCAGTCCGAGCTACAAAGTTCAGGCTTAAGGCCAGCCTGAACTGCATAGTGAGACCCTGTTTCAAAAAGACCAAAAATAAATAAATAAATAAAAATAAAAATAAACACTCAATGGGCATGGTGGCAGGAGGGTTGCTGTGAGTTCCAGCCAGTCTGGCTGCACAGTGAGATGCTGTCTCAAAAGAACCCCCAAAATAAAATCCCACAAAACTCAAAATACACGTGCACACACTGCACCCAGGACTAGGCAATCCCCACCCTGACCAGCTTGTCTGAAGAAGGGGCTCTGCTTGGGAGGTGGCTGCACTGTGCTCACGGGTCTTCTGCCTTTCTCTTTATGAAGATTTCTCCCTGGGGCTGGAGACCGCCACCGAGTCAGGCCCCACTGACCCCCACGTCTGCATTCACCTTCTTTCTCATTGCAATTCACTTTTTTTTTTGAGACAGGGTCTGCTGTGTTGGACTTACTCTGTATCCCAAGAAATCCTCCTGGCTCAGTCTCCCGAGTGCTGAGATTACAGGTGTGGTGTAGCACCAAGTCTGGCTTGCCATTCACCTTTGCCTCTGTGCCTTTTCTTCAAATCCTGTCCCTAGGTGGGGTTCAAGAAGGTCCCCCCAAAATGGTCCTCAGGATACCCCAGGGCAGTAGACTTGAGGAGAAGGTGCATCTCAGGGCCAGGAAGGGGGGAGTTCCTAGAGAGTGACAGGCACACCAAATGGCCACAGGTTCCGAGGCTTGGGGGAGGTTTCGGGGCAAGGGTCTGTGTGGCCTTCCTGTGGACTGCTGGCCTTGGATGGCCCAGTGTCTGTTGAGGAGTCTGTAGGGCCCTGTTAGAAGGTAAGCCCTCAATGTGTGCTTCCCACTCCCACAAACAGTGTTATAGCTGAGGGTGAAGCTGGACCTTGTGAATCTACAGCATCAGAGGAAAGGGACAGGCTTATTTCACAGGAATCAGGCCCTGTGTGCAGGCTGAGTGTGTCTGTCAGGACTTACGCCTTTTGAATGAGATTTCTGGAATGGAAAAATCAATTCTTTGTACCCTCCAGTAACACTCACACTTGCCCAAAGCTGGAATTTTCTTAAAAGCACAATTTTAGTTGTGCTTTTTTTTTGGAACCAGAGACAGAACTCAGGCCCTTGCGCTTGCCAGGGAAGCGCTTATTCTACTAAGCTATCTCCCCAGCCCCGATATTTTTTTATTTATGTATTTTGTTTTGTTTTTTGAGGAACCAGGGATTGAACTCAGGCCCTTGTGCTTGCCAGGGAAGTGCTTATTCCACTGAGCCATCTCGCTGGCCCTTTATTTATGTACTTTGTACAGGGTCTCACTACGCAGCTTGGACTCATAGTGATTCTCCTGTCTCAGCCTCCCCAGCGCTGAGATTAAAGGTGTGTGCCACCACCTGGACTTGGTGGCCAGCTCAGTGTACCCAGGGGCAGAGCCAGCACTGCCTATGGTACTGGGGATTGAACCCCAGCCCTTGTGCTTGCCTAAGCAGGCTCTTAGTCTGCTGAGCTATCTTGCCAGGCCCCCCACAAATTTTAAAATTACAGTGATTTTTATGTTCTTTCTACCTTTATTTTTATTTATTGTGCATTTAGGACAGGGTCTACAGAGTCTCACTATATAGATCAGACTCGCAGTGATTCTCCCATTTTCAGCCTCACAAGCACTGGGATTACAGGTGCATGCCATCGCGCCCAGTCCCAATTGCTGTCTCAGCACTCCCTGGGGATGGGCTGGCACCACACACCAGGGATTGAACCCCAGCAGTTGTGTTCTGCCTAAGCAGGTGCTTTAGTCTGCTAGGCTATCAAGCCTGCCCTTCTACCTTTATTATTACTATTGTTACTATTATTATTTTTACCTAGGACCATTTAATGCATTTTATTTTAAAAATAACATTTAATCTTTTCTGTACACATAAATTAATAAGCCTAGGATAATGGGAATTTGGAAAACCTGACACTCAACAATTTGAGAATATTTTTTAAGCACATTGGGGATATTTCAGTCTGTTCAAATATTTGACCCTAAAATAAAATTTAACTCTATTAAAGAATCATTATAAAGAATATATTATGTCTGACCGAACTTCAATAATATCTTAGAGCACCAAAAAACACTAGGAAATCTCATATGTTTGGAAATTTAAGTTTGCCTTAACTATGAATTTTTGAAAAAAAAAAAAAAAAGTAGTTTCAAAAATCAGTTCATCATCTCCAAAAAGCTACCTTTATTTTTTAACAATTAAAAAAAAATTTTTTCCACATAGTTCAGGCTGGCCTCGAATTCACTTTCATCTTCTAAGCCCAGGCGGGCTTAGAAGTCTCAGTGATCTTCCTGCCTCAGCCTCCTAGGTGCACCACTAGCCCCAGTTCTCCCTTTGGTGTCTGTGCTGGGCCCCCATCTGGTTATCCTTCCTCCAGGCCATCATCCTATGCTGGAATTACCATCCCTGTCCACACCCTAGACAGATGGCCCCAGTCTCCAAGCTCTACCCATGCCCCCTCCCCCCAACTGTCCTCCTCCCTTCCCTGTGGTGGCCCTGGAAAGGCAGGGAGTGCTCTTCCTCCTGCCTCAGGCATTGTCTGCAAACAGTCTGTCTCTGCCTGTGGGGGCCAGCAGTGGACACGCTGCGACTTAGCCCCTGGCCGCCTCTGGATAAGCGCTGGTCCTGCTCCGAGGTACCTGGAGATGACACCCACTTCCCATGGGTCTCACAGAAACTCAGACATAGGGTCAGTGATGTCTCCAAGGTCCTCAGACTCCTCCCCACACCACAGTGCCCCTGAACCCAGTCACACAGTTGTCAAAGAAGGGCTGCCAGACTGCACGTGCAGGTAATGCGGCTCAGGGGAGGAGGTCGCGTGGGGATGCAAGTCACATCGGGGGTGCTGGTCACCTCACAGTGACCCTCCTGCTGCAGGAGCACCTGCTGGGCGACTGGGACATTGGCCTGGTGCCAGTGAGGTTGCAGACTGCGTCACTTTCTGCTCTCACCCCGGGTGAGAAAGCAGGAGGGGGTGAGGACCAAGCACTGCCTTGGGGCTAGGAGCCTTCAGGCAACTCACAGCTGTACCACACGGGCCTGCTCCCGACTGTCCCCTGAGCACCTGGTAGCCACCTCAAGGCCTCTCAGGCTGACAGTCTAACCATACATTCTCCATGAGCACACAGATGAGGCTACATTTCTGGGGAGGCTGGAAAGGGAAACCATTCAAGAGCTTCCAGGAACCCTAGGGAGAGGAGATACATGCTGTCCTTTATGAGGACCCAGGCAGCACTGAAGGACTGGGACAGAAGGCTCCCTCCAACGCAGATGAGTGGACAACCTCCTCTCCCATCCCACCAAGGTCAGTGCTCCTAGGTCTGCCCTCTTCTAGTTTCCCGGCATTTCAATTTACAGTATCAGTGTGTAATCGAAGTGAACTTCTGCCAGCTTATATGCAGCAGAGCTGGGCATGAAGAAGGTGGCCCAGAGCTGGGGGGACACAGATGTCCCCTGAGAGAGCCATACATGGTCAGCAGACAGTACCAGGGTGGCCCCTTGCAACCACCTGCTTGCTGCCCTTTTGGGTGAGCCCACACCCACAGGCAGGGGCCACGGAGGCTGGGGACTGCAGGTCTCCTGAGCTTCCTGGGCATGTCTTGGCCCTATGTGGTTGCCCTCCTGCACACAGTGCTGCCCTGGCAAGCTGTGACTCAAAGGAGCCCTCACACTCAGACTCCAGGAAGTTCTGGCAAGAAGCACTCAGTGTGGCTGAGGCAGTAAGGATGGGTGTCACCCCCCTCAGGCTACCCATGACACCCCATCGCAGCAGTCAGGGTGAGTCCAGACACCATCACATAGGTGCCACCTAGTGGTGAGACCTTTCCCGGTGGCCTGGGGCTGTGTGCCCAAGGGAGCAATGCGCAGCTGCTCACCTCACAGTGACCCTCCTGCTTCAGCCTCTGGAGCACTGGGACAACAGCTGTGCACTTGGAGGGAAAGACAGATGTAAGGCGATAAGGTCACCTGCGCAGTGCCAAGTGCCTCCGATGCTCCTCAGGAGGCAAGGGTGAGGCCAGCTATAAAGCCCAGAGATTATCCAGAGCGCCCCCAACTCTCTGGCTCTGGATGCTGGCGAAGAGAAGCTTTCGGACCAGCAGTCTCAGAGGCCAGCCTTCTAACAAAGGCTAAGGTCAGGGCCGGGCTCAGGCGGTCCTGATGCCTCCAAGGTGGGAGGGGACGTCTTGAGCACATCCTCGAAGACCTGAACCTTCCCAAGCCATCAGCTGCGCTAGGACTGGCAAGGGGTAGGCGTGTGCATGGGGTGACCATGGTGGCAGGAGGGAGGCTACATGTTCTTCGGCAGCACAGGAAGTAAGTGGTGCTGGAGGGGTCACTAGACAAAAGCTTTGCTATTACTATTTTGTTTAGTGAACTTCTATATCATTTCTAATTTTTTAAGTTATTACTATTTTGTATTCTTTTTTTAATTTTATTTTTTATTTTTTGTTGGAACTGAGGTTGAACTCAGGCCCTTGCGCTTGCCAGGGAAGCACATATTCTACTGAGCCATCTCCTAGGCCCCCAAAGTATCTTGAATCATATATATATATATATATATATATATATATATATATATATATATATATATATAT
>PVKA01023134.1:0-10666 GCA_004027165.1 Ctenomys sociabilis | reverse complement strand
AGCATGCCCTGGGGTAGAGGCCGGCAGCCCAGGGATTGAACTTCTGGCCCCAGTGCCTGCTTGCAGGCGCTTTAATCCACTGAGCCAGTTGGCCAGCCCTTGTATTCTCTTTTATTTATTTATTTTGGCAGAATGGGGAATTGAACTCAGTCCCTTGCCCTTGCTAGGGAAGGGCTTATTCCACTGAGTCATCTCTCTGGCCCCTCCTGGGCCTCTCTTTTATTTTTTTTTATTTTATTTTTTTATTTTTTTGTCTTTTTGAGACAGGGTCTCACTATGCAGTTCAGGCTGTCCTTAAGCTCACTTTGTAGCTCAGGCTGGTCTCGAACTCACAACAATCCTCCTGCCTCAGCTTCCCGAGTGCTGGGATTACAGGCATGCGCCACCACGCCCTGCGGGCCTCTCTTTTAAAAATAAAAAAAAAAAAATAAAAAGCTTTGCCATTGACTTTATCTTATCTATTATCTTTTTTTTTTGTGGCCAGCTCAACCTGCCCTGAGGGTAGGGCTTGTGCTACAGGTGGGATGGAGGGTGGAATGACAGTCCCTGTGCTTGCCTAAGCCTGCTTAAGCAGGTGCTTTAGACTACTGAGCTATCTTGCCAGTCCTTTTATTTTATCATAGCTTTCTTCCTGTCTATTTATCTCCTCTATCTTTGTACCTATTATCTATCTATCTACATCAGCTAGATGTATGGCACATGCCTGTAATCCCAGTACTCAGGAGGCTGTGGAAGGAGGATCCTTGTGAGTTCCAGATCCAGCCCAAGCTACAAAGTAAACTCAAGGCCAGCCTGAACCATGTAGTGAGACCTGGTCTCAAAAAGAAAAGGAAGGCCTGTAATCCCAGCACTCGGAAGGCTGAGGCAGGAGGATTGTTCTGAGTTCGAGACCAGGAGACCAGCCTGAGCTACAAAGTGAGCTTAAGGACAGCCTGAACTGCATAGTGAGACCCTGTCTCAAAAAGACAAAAAAAAAAAAAAAAAAAAAAAAAAAAAAAAAAAAAAAGACAAGGAAGGGGCCAGGGAAGTGACTCAGTGGAATAAACACTTCCCTGGCAAAAGCAAGGGCCTGAGTTCAATCCCCAGTTCTGCCCCCCCAAAAAAAAGACAAGAAAAAAACCCCAACTATGTATCTCCTTTATCTTTGTATCTATCATCTCTCAATCTGTCTGTGTCTGTCTCCTGTGGAGCTGGTACCCAGCCCAGGGCTTGCTTGTGCCCGACACGGGGACGTGGCACAGTCACAGATGGCCTTAATGGCCCACATTCTCCCTCCACCAGCAAGCACAACTGGACTCCTTAAGGGAAGTTTCTTTTTTCCTTTTTTTTTTTTTTTTTTTTTTTCAGAACCAGGAATTAAACTCAGGGCTTGCACTTGCCAGAGAAGCGCTTATTTTCCTGAGCCAATCCCCAGCCCCATCCACCTCCCCGGACCCAGCAGACTCCTTAACAAACAACTGGAAGATCTGTGTCTCCTGTCCCTGTAGCCTCTGAAATGACTCAGTATTGCCAGGCCTTCATGTATTTATTAGACAGAACATATTCCCACCATACACACCCAGAAGAATGCTTTCTGTAGCCCACTCACTATGAATCATTTTCTGTGATCTAGAACCAGGAGTTTGTCCTTTGGAAAATGAACCACAAGACTGCCTGTGCTGGAGGGGCCATGGGGAGCTCATAGCCCCCCAACGCCATGGGAGGGGTCCTTGTATACTGGGTCCTCCCCACCTATACATTGCTTGAGGACCTGAAGAGTAGGGTGGCTACGAGGGACATTGTCAAGACTGTCAAGTGTGCCTGGGCTTGCATGTAGATAGACAGTGCAGCGGTAACTTCCATGAGGTGGCTTGCAGTTGATTAAGAGTCTGGCCGAGGCTGTGTAGGTGTCTTTGATACAGGGAAACCTCCAAATGAGAAAGAGAGAGTAAGAGATGGAGAAGACATGGGAACTCGCTCAGGTGGGCATGAGGTGGGACAGAGCTATGGTCAGCCAATGAGATGACAAGCCACTCCTCAGGTAAGATTGATTAAATCCAGTATCAAATGGAGAAGTGAGTCACATAGCAAGCAGGCATGAATGTGGGACAGGGTCTCTTCCTGTTGGGGGTTGGGCTAGTGACTCATTTGGGCTCTTTCAAGGTGATTGATACCTATTTAGAATATCAGGGGGCCAGGGAGATGGCTCAGTGGAATAAGCACTTCTTGGCAATTGCAAGGACCTGAGTTCAATCCCTGCTTCTGCCAAAAAAAAAAAAACAATATCAACCCTGATGCCCATCCCTAGGGAAGTATGTAGCTGTGTTTCTTCTTTTGTCTTGGTTGTGAGGTGTGGCCCATATGGGAGTGTCTGTCTCTTCCAAGGGGCAAAGTCGCCTGGTCTTCCATCTTGTCTCCTTGAGGGCCTGGCCCTGTCTGACTGCCTATAATATTGCTATCTAATTGAGCTGCCTACAGTATTTTCACGATAGGAGATATGAGATAACATTTCCCGTGGGTCCTGCAGGACTCTGGAGGAAAATTTCTCAGCACAATCGCCACAGAGCAGGCTACCAGTTCACCGTGACCTTAAGCTGGCCCTTCCGCCCTTCCCCAGAAGGCTCGGTTCCCACTGTCACAAGCCCTGCTGGCTCCCCACTGCCCAGCACATCCAGCTGCCCTTCTCCCCAGCGTGAGTGTGGCCCTAATACCATGACTGTGTCTGCCTCGTGGGCCTTCGTTCCCTGTGAACAACTGGTCACCCCGATCCCTGCTGCACGCATATACACTCTTGTGCCCTTTCTTCTCGCCTTGTGCTATAATGCAGGCAGGAGACAGGCAGTGTAAGGGTCTCTGGTAGGGGTTCTCCCCAGAAGCAGGTGGCGGCATGAAGGTAGCCAGCCTCCCCCAACCACATCTCAGGAGCATCTGCGCACCACAAAAGCAGCAGCCATTCGGCCATTCCTTTTTCCTTCTGCTTTCTTTGTGCATGGCATGGTAATTCCATAGTTGGAATAGCTTCTGCAGGACATTAAACTGGAGTCTGGATTTTATGTGCTTAGCCCAAATCCTTGCATGACTTAGAGACCCTCTAAAGCATCTAGCTCATGAAAAAATTCACTAGACCTCCCAGCGTGAGCATCTGTGTAGATTACTACAGAGTTAAGTTTCTAGGCCCACTTATGCTTCTTTTTCCTTTTGGCAGTCATGGGGACCTCACACATGCCAAGGAAGCGCTCCACCCAGCCTTAGTCTCAACTCATTGATCACTGATTCTTTTTTTTTTTTTTTAAATTTTTTTTTGGTAGAACCAGGGATTGAACTCAGGCCTTTGCGCTTTCCAGGGAAGCGCTTATTCCACTGAGCCATCTCCCCAGCCCCAACCATTTATTCTTAATAATTGTTTTTAATCCAATCCAACCATCAAATGCCCAAGTCTGCTAAATATGCAGGAGGCTATGTTGATACAGGGAAACCTCCAAATGATACAGGAAGAAAAACTGATCTCCCAACCTAAAAGATACCTGGGATGAGTTTGTGTTCTCTAAAACTGAAGGATGAATTTTAGGAACAAATAGAGATTATGAGAAGAATATATTTATTGGGGAAAAGAGAGCTCCTGTCCAAAAGAGGGATGGGGGTCCTGAGTGGGTGGTCCCAGGAAAATGTCTCTTCCAGGGACTTTTATAGAGGAAAACCATGTGGTGAGGCAGGGACAAAACTGTGGTCAACCAATGAAATGAGATTACAAGCACCATTGCTCAGGTAAAAGTGATTAAATCCAGTATCAAATGGAAAAACCAGTCACATAACAAGTGGGCATGAAAATGGGACAGGGTCTCTTCCTGTTGGGGGTTGGGCTAGTGACTCATCTGGGCTCTTTCGAGGTGATTGATACCTATTTAGGATATCAATCCCTGAGGCCCATCTCTAGGGAAGTATGTAGCTGTGTTTCCTCTTTTGTCTCGGTCTTGAGGTGTGGTCCCTATGGAAGTGTCTTGTTTCTTCCAAGTGGCAAAGTCGCCTTGTCTTCCATCTTGTCTCCTCGAGGGCCTGGCCCAGTCTGACTGCTTTTAATATTTTTATCTAATTCAGCTGCCTACAATAGTGTGACCCAAAAGATTTAGAACTATTTGTTAAGAATGCCAATCAATTTTGTACTTTGGCAGCCTTTCAATATGTAATATTGGGGCCAGGGGGATGGCTCAGTAGAATAAGTACTTGCCTGGCAAGTGCAGCAGTCTGAGTTCAATCCCTGGTTGCACCAAAAATAATAATAATAATAAATATAATAATATGTAATAACTCAGCATCAGTCTCTTGGTTAGAAGCTACCAAAACTTCTATTCCAATTTAAATTTATTTATTATTATTATTTTTTTTAACAAGAGGGTCACCTTGCTTTTGATCACTGCATTTTTATTTTATAACCAGCCAGAAACCGGAGCTTCATAACCATCTCTCTAACGCTTTTTTTTTTTTTTTTTTTTTTTTTTTTTTTTTTTTTTTTTTTTTTTTTTTTTTTTTTTTTTTTTTTTTTGGCAGAACTGGGGATTGAACTCAGGCCCTTGTGCTTGCCAGATTTTTACTTTATTGTTTTGCACACAGTTAGCTATATTATAGCTGGAGTTGGAACCACACTGTTTAGGAATTGATGTGTAGGAGACACTTCCAGGTCCTGGTCTCAGTCCAAAAAAACAATATTTGCAATCCCAAAGTTATGTTATTGGAATCCCATCAAGTTGATTCCAATCTACCACTTTCCATGCAACCCACGGTGAAAATGAGGACACTAAATTATATTTTTAATCATCGGGGAGTCGAGGAGCTCTAGGTCCTGCCATGATAGGGCTTTCTGGAACCAAGAGAGCAACCTCACCCTGTTTTTATTCAGTGGGGGAGTGGCTTGAGGATTGACTGAGAATTGTGGGAAGTAGGTGACTACTGTGAGCTGAGCTAGGTGGGTGGCCTACATTTACCTCTGCCATATGCAGAGAGGATATGCAGAGAGAGTAATCTGCATTATATAGTATTTAATGTTTTGGGAAGTCTAGGGCTTCAGCATTGATGTAGTCTTTCAAGCCCCAGGAAGTCATAGCCTCTATCTTGAGGCTCCATCCCAGCTGGCGGAGCATTAGCTCTACTGTCCTGTCTCCACCCGGCTCACATTAAAGAGCAGCAGGTTTACCAGGGAAACACGCATGCCACCTTCAAAGACATCACCAGCACCTCAGCTAGACTAAGACACATTGCTTAAGGCCAATTGAAGGATAAACAGAAGTCCTAACCAGCTCTGTACATAACAATATGAGGAAATAGGATCAGACTCAGTCAAAATGGCGACAGTCGCTTTTTTTTTCAAGGAGAGCAGCTCAGGTGGTACCCAACTGGGCATGGAGGCTAAAATTCATAAGTGTTGGAACCATGCAAGATGGGATGACAGTGGACCTCGAAGGACAACCAGCCTCGGGTGCAAACAACTCGGGTTATAACTGGAATTTTAGGTTTCACTCAGAATCAAAGTTACAATTCAGAGTTACAATCTGAATGTCAGCCATTTGCACAGTTGTAAACAAAGACTTGTGATACTGGAAAAGCAGGTGTAAGTGTGAGCAAGCATCAGCCCGAGCCCGATGTGCATGTCTGTGGACCTGATTTGGGCAGTGCTTTATATAATCACTATGATTACTGCTATTAAAAAAGCTAGAAAAGAAGGGCCAGAGAGATAGCTCAGTAGATTAAGCATTGCCTGGCAAGCACAGGGTCCTGAGTTCAATCCCTGATTCTTCCAAAAAAAATAATAATATAAAAGATGTTAGTCAAATTAGTAAGTCATGATCAATAATATTAGATGAAGTTGGAAGGCTATTAGTGTGGATAAATGAGAGGCAGATGCCAGGCTATAGCCATTTGAGTCTATAATTTGTGAAAAACCTACAGTTATAAATGCTAATATCAGGGCTAGCCAAATAGTTCAGCAGATTAAAGCTCCTTCAAGCAGGTGCAGGGGCTGGGGGTCTGGTCCCTAGGCGTGCAGTGCTGGCTTGACCCCTAGGGCATGCTATAATCCCCACTGTAAACAGGTAGATTACTATTAGTCTGGACCCTAAACACCTTGTAAACCCTCTCCTAAAATACAGAAAAAAAAAAATTGAAGAAAAAAATAAATAAATATGGATCTCATAAAGGGTAATCCATCAACAAGTGATAATGGTGAAACATTCTATGCCAGTAAGGGGTGGTTTAACTTTTTTTTTTTTTTTTTTTTGGTGGAATCAGGAATCAAACTCAGGCCCTTAGGCTTGCCAGGCAAACACTCTACTGAGCCATTTCCCTGCCCCCCCCTTTTTGTGGATGGCTCAGCCCACCCTGGCGCTTTCAACTGCTGAGCTATCTTGCCAACCCCAGTTTAACAATTTTAAAGCAAAAACTGGGGTTCATGGTACAACCAGGCATGTTGAAGCTGCTGAAAATTATGTACACCACTTGAAAACGATGAACAGAGAAATAGCTTTTGCTCTCAAGATTAAAATTGTGATTAAGGGTGGGGGGGATGGCTCAGTAGAATAAGTGCTTCCCTGGCAAGTACAAGGGCCTGAGTTCAATCTCTGGTTGGGGTGGGGGGCTCATTACACTGGCCTTTTCTGGAAGAAAATGCCCAGAACATACATTACCCAGGAAGAGAAGCAAATGCCAGGCCACAGCCTACGAAGAACAATCTAACCTTATTGCTATGTGCCATTGTGAGTGGTGACCTCCAGAGAAAGCCTGTCTTGTTATCACTCCGAGACCCTCCGAGCGTTCAGAAAACAAAGTAATGAAGAATAAGCCGGGGGCACATGGATATCTAATGCAAAAGCCTGGATAACATCAATACTTTTTGTTGAATGAATTAGGGAGGCTTTTTATTCTGGTTTTTTTTTGGCAAAACCGGGGATTGGTTGCTTTTTTTTTTTTTTTTTTTTTTTTTTTTTTTTTTTTTTTTTTTTTTTTT
Source organism: Ctenomys sociabilis (assembly GCA_004027165.1). Taxonomy (NCBI): domain Eukaryota; kingdom Metazoa; phylum Chordata; class Mammalia; order Rodentia; family Ctenomyidae; genus Ctenomys; species Ctenomys sociabilis. The sequence continues at coordinate 3,693 of PVKA01023134.1, read as the reverse complement.
TTTTTTTTTTTTTTTTTTTTTTTTGTGGAACCAGGGATTGAACTCAAGCCCTTGCGCTTGCCAGGAAAGTGCTTATTCTACTGTGCTATCTCCCCAGCCTCAGGTGTTTTGGAAATATACTTGCTGAACCAATAGTGACCATGAAATGCTACGAGATTTTCATCAATAGGCATGTGTTCAGATGGTGCATAAATTTGCTTGACAATTATCCACAAATCTCTCAGACGATTGGCAAATGCCAGCTAGATTATCAGTTCCTTTACTGTTAGGCAATTTTGAAGAAAATCAAATGTCCCCAGTGTCATCATTTTTCCATAAGTCCAGCCCACACTCATCACTTTTCCATAAGTCTTTTACATTCCAGTGACAACAATGAGAAAATCCTGTTAAGCACAGCAGACATATGAATGCTTTCAGTTCAGCTAGTGAAGTGTCATAATAAATACATTTTATAGTCTGGCTACTGGTGCATACAGAACATTTCACTTGTATTTCAGCATTTTTGGATTTTACAATACCTTGTAGCACTGTATCCGTTATAAATAATTTCTAACATTTAATGGTAGTATTTCCATCCATGCAACAGGTTTCACCCTGCAAAATTTCCAATATATTTTCAGATCTTTTTTTTTTTTTTTTTTTTTTTTTTTTTTTTTTTTTTTTTTTTTTTTTTTTTTTTTTTTTTTTTTTTTTTTTTTTTTTTTTTGCAGAACTGGGGATTGAACTCAGGCCCCTGTGCTTTTCAGGGAAGCTCTTATTCCACTGAGCCATCTCCCTGGCCCCCAGATCTACTTCTAATGTTGGATGATTCTATTTAGTCTACTAGCCAAATATATATGCATATTGCTGTTTTATTTGTCATCTGAATCAAGGGGGTCTGCATTTCTTGTTCCTGTTTTGGTCAATCCTTGCTCCATTTCACTGTCACAGGAACTTTGGCTCACAAGGCCACTGTCAAAGTCACTATTGTCTTTATCAGTATGATTGAATGGTCTGCTGATTCACTTTCAACCTCTTCCAAGCTACTATCTTATTTTACATATACATTGTACTGAATTGGGCTGCTTCTACCAGAAAAATCAAAAGAAAGTATTTAAAAAACAAACCCTTCTAGTTCTTGAAAAGAAAAATCTATTACTTCTTGGCCTTTTGCCTACAGTCAAGTGTAAACCTTGGTACAGTATTTCACTGCGCAGCTCAGACTCCTAGAGATCCTGCGCCAGCGCTGGGATTACAGGCATGCACCACCACACCTGGACTTGATGACTGGATCACTACCCCGGGAGCTGGGCCAGGACAGCGTGTGTGCTGGGGATCCAACCCTGGTCCCTGAACTTGTCTAAGCAGGCACTTTGTCCCCTGAGCTATCTCACTGGCCCAAAAACAAATCCTAACTGCACAGAAATTTAGCAGAGAGCATTTCGTGGGCAAAATGCACTTGTTGCTGCTTTGGCTCTCCTGCATGCACCTTCCCATCATCTGCCAACCTGGTGAATGCACAGATCGGTTTCCCACCCAGGCACAGCTACCGTGAGTCACATTCAATTATGGTACATGTTTACACCACAAAAGAGGGCTGTGGGTGTATTTTACCCCTTATGATGCTCAATGGGTAAAAGTCCCAGTTTTATTCTTTTGCACACATGTATACATCTTGTCATCTGTCCTATCAAGTATACAAACATGAATTTGCTTCCTGTATCCCCAAGCACAGCTACTAAGATATATAGCTGGCTTCTGTTAGGTGAAAGTACACATTTACTTTAGAAATTTCTACTTTTCTACTAGTAGAAAAGTGAGGGATGGGTTGCTGTGATCCAATGCTGTGTCCCAAAAGCTAACTGGTGCTATCATGTGCATAACAGAAACCATCACAGGGCTCCTTCTATGACACCAGGCCTCAGTGAGACCGTTGGACAGGTGATTAGTGTCAACTTGGACGGCCTTTCTGTCCAAGAAGGGGCAATGATTTAACACAACAGGGACTGATTCTGGTTATGAGATTTCCATTCCAACCTGGACCGCCTCAGCTGGCACCTTATCTGAGCACTTATGATGCAGGGGGTAGCCCACCCATGTGAGACCCTGTGGTACATATGTCAAGCAAGTAACTAACTAGCTGTGGAGGGAAGTGCCAAACTAGGGTTGGCATCTGCTGATCATGTTGCCTGCTGCCCATTTAGTAGGTTTTTTTCTTGCAGAACTGGGGATTGAACTCAGGCCCTTGCACTTGCCAGAGAAGCGCTTATTCCACTGAGCCATCTCCCCGGCTCCCTACTTAGTAATTGCTGGCTGAATGGAGCTGCAACAACATGCTGTAGTGTCAGTTCAGGCACAGCCTTCAGTTAGGTCATATTCTCCAGAATAAAGTATGTGATTTGACCCCAAATCCTGTGAAGTGGCTTTGTTCCCCCAGGAGGAAGAATAGCCACATCCAGAAAACAAGGATGGAAGGAGGAGTCTGCCTGCTGGCACTTTATTTTGTTTTCGTTGGTTTTTTTTGGCAGAACTGGGGACTGAACTCAAGCCCTTATGCTTGCCAGGGAAGCGCTTATTCCACTGAACCATCTCCTTGGCCCCCTGGTGGCACTTTATGTTCTCTGTGCCCTCTTCCTTGACCTTTGATTGTCTAGAATCCTGGACCCCAAAGAGCCTCACTTTGTCAGGGACCTAGCAGGACTCTGCAAATGATCATGGCCTCCTACGCTCTTGTGTGTGTGTCCTTGTGGCCAGAGACAAGAAGGCAAGAAAAGGAGTCATGGGATTGGCACAGGCAGTTCACCCAGGGGGAGATGAGGTTGTTGTTACACAGCATGGGCGGGGAGGGGCACATGTGGAGCTCTAGTGACCCTCATGGGTGTGTCTTGGTATTTTCTTGGCCAAATATGACCACAGATGGGTACATACAGGACTCCGTTCTGAGGAGGACAGTGACTGTGGCTCAGGTCCTGCGGTGGTGAGTTTTGGTCAAGTCATCAGTAGGACTCCAAGACAGGGGGCATTGCCAGGAGTGAAAAGAATCTAGAATAGGGAGAGAAGAGGGGAGGTGATCAGAGTCAATTTTGGCCCCATTTCACAATGGTCCCCGTCACTCAGAGCTGCTGCAGCTGCATGAATCCACACCACCTGAGGGCACATCTTTCCCCCAGGAACCCAGGAGAAGAGGAAATAAAGACCCAGCCTGATTCAACTCAACTGAAGACAAGGACAGATGACAGGAGGGCAAAGGCTGAGCTAAAGCTGTTGTGGGCTCATACCATAGTTCACTAACTTGCTCTAATTTCCCCTATCCTTTTATAGAGATTCAGCCCCAATACATATCTTATACAACAAATTTCATCTAGGAATGTGTCTTTAAGACCCTAGCCAGGGAGATAGCTCAATGGCATAAGCACCTGCCTCACAAGTACAAAGTCCTGAGTTCGATCCCTGGAATGGCAAAAATAAAAATAAAAAAAATGAGAAAACAATAAAATTATATAAAAATTTGGGGCCAGGGAGATGGCTCAGTAGAATAAGCACTTGCCGGGCCAGGCCTGGTGGTGCATGCCTGTAATCCCAGCACTCGGGAGGCTGAGGCAGGAGGATTGTTGTGAGTTCAAGACCAGCCTGAGCTACAAAATGAGCTTAAGGCCAGCCTGAACTGCATAGTGAGACCCTCTCTCAAAAAGACAAAAAAAAAAAAAAAAAAAA
>PVKA01023133.1:0-36073 GCA_004027165.1 Ctenomys sociabilis | reverse complement strand
TTAAGGAAGAGTCTTCAGGGTCTGACTAGTAGATCGGACTCATAGTGATCCACCTGTTTACAGCCTCCCAAAAGCTTGGATTACAGAGCATGCCACCATGCCCAGTCTCAACTGCAGTCTCAGCTTTGCCTTAGGGGCATGGCCGACACAGCAGACCCAGATATGTAACCCAGGCCCTTGTGCCTGCTTTATCTGCTGAGTTAGTTGGCCGGCCCTTGCTACTAACTCTTGAACAGCTATCTGACAGAGAATAATGGGAACTACTTTTTTCTTTTTTTAATGGAACCAGGGATTGAACTCAGGCCCTTGCGCTTGCCAAAGAAGCACTTATTCCACTGATCCATCTCCCTGGCCATGAAAACTAAATTTAATCATTGACGTGTCTAACTCTGGACTTTCTTTTTGAACTGTACTTCTATTTATTTTTGTTATTATGTTACACATTATACTATAGAAGATGTTTTATATTAGTAGAAATATATAACAAAATCACAAATTATTTTTAAACAGACATTAAGAAATTGTAAAAGCACATAAATTAATGCAATGAAAAACAGAATTGATGTTTCTGCCATTTCTCATACAGCACCTACAATATTATAACATTGTTATTAAACTACTTTAGGTCCAGGCAGACAGCTCAATGGCACAGTGTCTGACTGGGGAGCACAAGGTCCTGAGTTCAATACCCAGCACCAAAAATAAATAACTTAATTAATTAATTAGTTAAACATTAAAATTTAGATGTATAATAATGGGCATATATTTTCCATTCTGAATTGCCTGTAAGTTCTTTTAGTTGGACAATTTCTAAATGTTAAAAATGAAAAGATAGTGATGGAAACCATCTTAATTTCATATCTTATTTGGAAGATATTACTCTTCAACAAAAACATTGCGTTGTGTAAATTTTATGACTTCATGCCTCCTTTCTAGTTGCTAAAACAAAAGAGCAAACATTCTACAAATGTTTGTCACTGACTCTACGTCCAGTTCAGCTGCTCCTGGATGAGTTTTCCTTCTGGCAAACATCCACAAAAAGGTTTCCAGGTCTTGGTTCCCATTGTCAAGTAATTCTTCTCTTTTGGACCTCTACAACTCAAGACATGAAGTGAGATCATAGCTGATCATATTTTAATGCTCAAGCAATAAGTTCCTGCTATTCTATTAACCAGAGCCATGGAAACTAACTGCATAGAGACTGGGAAATTTGTCTTGCTTTCTATTCTGGAAAAAAAAAGAAAGAAAAAAAAACTTACTATGCTTCTAGCCAGTCCCTGCCATACAAGATAGAACATTCTTACTACATCTTTTACCTTCCTTTTGAGGAAGTAAACACCGGCAGAGTACAACAAAATCATGAAATATTGCTTGTTTCACTCAATAGTTACTTGCATTAATTATTACTGTTATTAATAGTATTATTATTATTATTGTATCATGGATCAAACTCAGGACCTTGCACTAACCAGGCAGGTGCTTATGCCACTGAGCTATCTCCCCAACAAATTTATATTATTAGAATCATATTTTAGCAACTATTTTTAAAGGTACTATTTTTGTTACTTATGTATAACTCTTCAAATGGAAATTAGTTCTAACAAATGTCTCAGAAGACATATTTTATTGAATTAAATGCTTTCTTTCCTAAAATATTGAATGGTTGTCAATACTCTTCAACCAGCCAAGATTACTACAACAAACTCTATGACACAGTACCAGACAGATAAAAACACAATGTAGCCGGGCGTGGTGGCGCAGGCCTGTAATCCCAGCACTCGGGAGACTGAGGCAGGAGGATTGTTATGAGTTCGAGACCAGCCTGAGCTACAAAGTGAGCTTAAGGCTAGCCTGAACTGCATAGTGAGACCCTGTCTCAAAAAAAAAAAAAAAAAAAAAAAAAAAAAAAAAAAAAAAAAAAAAGACAAAAAAAAAAAAAACCACAATGTAAATTCCTACAACTCAAGTGTCAATTACATTTTAGCGCTTTCACAGTATTATATTTGGATATAAATGCTCTATACATATTCATAGGGTACAGTCTTTATTTGTTTTGATACTGGGAATCATTCTCAGGACTTTGTGCTTAGCAGGCTGCCCTTGTGCCACTGAGTTATAGCCCAGCCCCTACTGGGCACATTATTGCCTACATTCTGATCTTTTTGATGGATTATTTTGTAAAGGATTTTTAGAGGATTAATTTGTCACAAAATCATAAACAGCCAAAATATAAAAATGCATTTTCAGATATATTATAAATGTAAATACAAATCTGCTGTTCTCATTAGCTATAACATTGAATTCATCAAAAATAAATCATAGTACTTTATAGCAATTAAAGAATACTTGCTGTATAGTAAAAATATTAAAACCGTGGAAATAAAGCATGTTAAAAATATGTAAAATTATATTTGTACATTCATAGACTTTGAATCTCTGTATACCTATTGAAGTTTGTAATGTATACAGAAACTTTGCTAGAAATTCAAATGAACTTATTCTAAAATAAGGTTCACAATTACAAGGTTTTCATCAGTCTTTGGAGTAAACTGAATTTCATATCAGATTAATAATGTTTTAGCCAATATTTTAATTTTTTCTAGTTCTTTATAATTAAAATTATTAAATATACAAGGTATCTAAAAGTATATATTACCTATGAATTTATATGATCTCTCATCTAAATTTCTTATTCAAAATAAATCTATGATTGGGGCATCCTAATTATGTGATAGATGTACTGAAATCAGCAAATGTTAAGAATTTAGATAAATTAATTATTATACTTAAAATGCTTCCTGTTGATACAAACAAGAGGAGTCTCAAACTCTGCTTATACTAATGGTGGAAAACAAAATTCTACTTGGCAGTATTTCAAATTACATTATTTAGAGGTAAAATCAAGCATCTATTTAAATACGACCCATGTGTTTGATGGTTTCACCTAAATCCATTGGGCTAATATCTCTATGATTCTGGGTCAATAGAAATATAACTAGCTACGAATTGCCTCTAGAAAATCTAGTTTTAATAGCCTATTTTCTACACAGGAAAATATAGGCCAACATGTAAGTCCCAAGTTTGATTTTTACAGAACTCTACCTTCATTTATTACTGGATTCATTCTTCTGTCCAGGTACTTGATACTATATTTTTTACTGTACAAAATATATTGTAATAAAAATGTAACATAAGATAAATATGTAGTTATAATTAAAAATCATTGAAGTACTAGAAATGTAAGCTAGAACGTGAAGAAATAATCACATGCATTTACTGAGATAAAGGAAGATAGACACATTGCAGTAAAAGTTGCCATTGTTCTTCCTGGCAGCCTATAAAAGATTAGAAAATATGATGGTTTCCAACATCCCAGCACTCGGTATGTAAAGCATACCATATTACAAATACAGATAAATTTGTTCTGGAAATTTAGTGAAAATTATCGGGCTGGGGAGATGGCTCAGTGGAATAAGCATTTCCCTGGCAAGTGCAAGGGCCTGAGTTCAATCCCTGGTTCTGCCAAAAATAAATAAATAAATAAATAATGAAAATTTATTGTAAGTGAATTGGTTGAACATAAGTAAACTTTTAATAATTTTGCTCCATGAAATGGTTTAGTAATCATAGACATGGAAAAGAGAATTAGAAAATGAAAATTACCTCTTATTTGAGAACAAAAATGTCTATTAACAAAACACTATTACTGGATTGACTGATTTTTTAGTGTTACTATATTTATAAAATTTCAGATTATTTTTCACCTGTCATAATTACCTAAACATTGCATCTTGAAGACACTATATAGGTCATGGCCCTAAACCAGAAGGTAAAGTGAGACTTTCTGAGGATGCTTCAGAATTGCAGAACTATGAATATGTACTATAAAATATTTATTGTCTATTCAAAGACAAAGCAGAAATAATTGCTGAAATTCTAAATTTTGATGGAAAACATGTCTTCATATTTGAAACTTCACATATAGAAAAAATAAGCTGAAAGATAGTCTTGTTACACACATACCCTAGCTAAATTATCAAGAGCCTAAAACAAAACTCCGAGGGTAAGAGAAGAATGACTTGTTATGTCCCAGGGACGCTCAATAACACTTATCTACAGCAACTTCTCCCTGGAAACCCTTAAGGCAAACAGGTAGTACATGACATGCTGAAGCACTGAAAATAAAAAAAGTCTGATAACAATTCTATATCGAGCAAAACTAGCCTTAAATAGTGATATAGAAATATAGACACCCACAGAAAAATTATGACTGAGAGAACTTGCCTCCTGCAAAGGTAAAGCACAAAAACTCAGAAGAGCTTCCTACTGAAGAGGGAGCGTGACATATTGGAAAACAATAAAGGGGACCAGCAGAAGTATTTACATAGGTAACTATGAAAAATAATACACATCATATATATATATATATATATATATATATATATATGTGTGTGTGTGTGTGTGTGTGTGTGTGTGTATTAATGTTTTTAATAAGACAAAAATAAAATAAGCTATTCAAACATTGTGTGGACAGTAGAAGATTTTATCTAAGATACCAATGCTCTATGCTTTTATCTTAGAGATTTTTAATTATATCATATTAGGATATTGCATTTGAAGAAAAAAGTGATTCCTCATTAAGAACATGTAGACAATGAAGGCTACTATTCAATATGAAATAGACTGGAGAGATATCTTGCAGGTCTAAGCACCTGCCTGGCAAGTGCAATGACCAGAGTTCAATCCCTGATACCCATGACTTGTCAACCACTGAAACCAGACATGCCTGTAAGTCCAGCACTGGGGAGGGGAGGGTCACTATGAGTCTAAGATGTGTATGAAGACTTTGTACCAAATAAATAAATAAATAATTTTAAAATATTAACTAGTAAAATCTAACCCCAAATTGTGCAATTACAGATAAAAATATTTTTAAAACCTACTATACAAACAAAGGGAAGGATAATTATTAAGAATTAACAAATTATGAGTATGGCATAGTGCTTATAATATGGGTCCTAGAGGTAGAATGAGTTCATTTCCATTTCTCCCCTTAAGAATTCTCTATAAAATTAAGAAACTCACTGAGAAATTAAAAAATAAAAATAGTGGTAAGTACACTGATACCTGCCACTCATAGCTGTGCCACGTAATTCTCCTACTGCAGAATGTTCCCCGAAACCATATCCCAGACAAGATGTTTCTGTGACCAAAATAAAATGAGATCAACAAAAATGTCACAATTTGGTCTAAGGACAGACAAAAGAAAGGCCACCTTGCCATCTATAAAATCTCAAAAACCCTAGTAAGTAGCTGCTACCTCTTTGTCAAGTATAATATTTATTCCTGTTTTGTTTTGTTCTTCTATACATAATATTTACTGACATACATAACTTCCTGAACATATTCAACCAAGAATAAGTTTCCACTTTTCCGAAGTCATCTAGCCCAAGCCTACATACTGTGCATAAAGCATGCAAGCGCCCTCTTACTGAGGTGGTCTGCAGTTCAGAAAGGAGCTGCTCCAGCACCCAAACCAATCAACCACAGATCTCCAGATGAGTGGAACGATAACCTTTAGTTCTTCCACACATCAGTTTCTTAAGATTATTTTGAATACTTATTCGGATAAAATATCTATCACAGTCATAGTGAGCCTTTTAGAGCGTTCACTGATAATAAATGGCCAGCGCCAGTTCCACTGCTAATCTGTACCTTTCAGAACAATCCTTTGGTCTGTAGTGAATAATAAAGTGGAATAATCAGGCTAGAAGTGGAGGTAGTATATATCATGACAATGTACTAATTTTTTAAACTGATATAATAAAACAACAAATTTTCATGTCCCTGTTCCACATATGTACAAAATCAATAAAGCATTTGTGAGGAGGATTTTTTTTAAATTGTTATATCATTCAGCCCTAAGAGACTGAAAAGTGAAATAATCTTCTAATAATTTCAACTGATGAAGATCTTCAAACAAGAATTCCTGGAAATTTTCATATTCATGTCAGAGGTTAAAAGCCAGAGTACATTGTTATCTGACTGCCCTTTGAGTGGTCTAAAGGTGGGCTCCTTGACCCACAGGATGCACAAGTAGCTGCTTTGAAAATACTTGCCCTTTTAAAATGTGAGAGTGTCTCAAAATGTAGACTTGACTAGATAGACCAGAAACCCAGAGCGAAGACAGCTAGAATTGAGTCCCATTAGATTCACCCTGTGGATGAGACAACATGACAATGAAGTGGTCCAAGCAGAGCAAACCTGCAGTTATACCAGATTTTTAGAAAGGAAAAAGTACTGCCATACAAGAGAATACAGACTAAGGTCCCTCCCAAGTATTAAAGTTTGTTTGTTTTGTTTTTTTTGACAGAACCCAGATTGAACTCAGACCCTTGTGCTCAGGGAATTGCTTATTCCACTGAGACATCTCCCGGCCCCTTAAAGTGTTTTTAAAAATCTTAGAAGGTGTTCACTAGGAAAACTTGAAACAATTGTCAAATACAAGGAGCAGTTAACTGCTTAACTCTAACAGTCAATTACATCATCTCACCCCCTTATCACATTTTGCAGTCCCCTTTTCCACAATTACCATCTTGTCCAGGAACAAAGAAATCGGAAACTGTGGGTAGAATATTTGAGGACAGAGTTACAAGCACGTTTACCACACCCTCCTGGTCCCAACTATGGACCATAATGCCTCTAGCATTATGGTCATACAACTAACTCTCTGGTGACCTCTCTGCCCTTCAGGTCATAAGCTTGTAATTATGCTACAATGTACAGCAGAGGGCCTCTGGCTCTGCAAGCAGAATTAAGGATGTTAATCAGTTGGCATAACAATAAGGAAATTATCTAGGTCTTTTTAATCTCACCACATGAATTCCTAAGGGAAAGAGTTTTCTCCAGCTGGTAGAGAAAAAGAAGTCAGAATAAATATGTAAGATAAATTCCATGAAAGAGAAATTTGCACTGCTAGAACTGAGAGGAACTTAAGGACAGAGCAGCTGATAGTACTCAAGAGTGAACCTGAGTGGAGAGCAACAAGAAAGTAGGGAACTCATTGCCTTTAGGCAGTGAGAAACTAAAATTTTCCACCTTTAATGGGCTTAGAATTGAGACATTCTCCACAATCTCCGTATTAGAGCCGTGTGTCATCGACACTTTGGTTTAAAGTGTCTGAACCTAAAAACAACCCTGTCAAATGCTCCAGTCACCTGATCTACAAAATTGTAAGATAATTAATGAATGTTTCAAATTGATAATGTTTGAGATTTGTGTTATGGCAGGAAAAAATAATATGAGATGTAGCAGACCCATAAATCTTAAATCAAGTTTAGATGTATCTTCCAAGGCTAAATTTAATCACATCTCTGATGGCAATTAAAAATTACAAAGTACATTGCATAACTTAAAAATAAATCTGAAGTCATTACATTCAGTTTTCAAATCACCAAGACTAACAACAGATATCAAAGTACATGAAAAACTAGAAAATTCCTTTGTGTGTGTTGTCCACAGTATGAGCTACTTATTGGATGTAAAATAATTACTGTGGCATTCACACACTCAGAGTGATGTTAGTTTTAAAACATTTCTATGCTAGAAAAACAGAATTATTGTTCGTAAGTCTTTTAATTTAAGTATGTGAAAGCTGTGAGATTATTTTCAAACTAAAGCAAAAAAAAGAGGTGGCTGGGGAGATGGCTCAGTAGAATAAGCACTTGCCTGGCAAGCACAAAAGCCTGAGTTCAACCCCTGGTTCTGCAAAAGAGAAAAAAAAATACTGACAAGTGGATCCTGTTGTTGGATGCAATGTGCCCACACAAATGTAAGGCCTTTCAATAAGTGAATATAAAATTTCTCTATTATTTCTGCCTTATATTTAGAGAAATATTAGATATTATGATTACTTGGAAATGCATTTTGCATCAAAAATCTTATCAGAAAAGAAAAACAAACACAAAAACAAGGCAAAAGAGAAACACATATCCTATGGTAAACTAATCAGAAGTTAAAACTCTTAATTACCATTGTTAACAAGAAGAAACCTTGTATAACTTGTCTCATCAATAGGAGCAATTATTGAGGTATTTTTGAAGATAATACATTTATTGCCATTGAAATATCAAACATACTTCTTTGCAGTGAAGAAAAAGTTACATCACCAGCTTTGATCAAATGAATTATTTGAGAATTACAAGTCTTTCAACGTTCCTTCTATTTAAATACAAAAACTGCCAGATTCTATAGTTTGCACCAAAGTCATTTTGAGACATTTGAAATTGTTCTTTGGGAAAAGATAGACATCCCTAATTTTAATTGTGCATAGTTGAATTAGCCATACTAAATAACAGCAAATTTATTTTTATATAAAAATAAATGTATTTCATTTGAAAAATAATATGCTTGTTTTAATGTGACGTACATACCTCCAATTGCTTCTGAGTTTCATCAGAGCACTGGATAATATGATGCATAAAATGTTGATGTACATAGGAGTCTACATTAACTAACAAAATTAGTAAGGAAAAAGAAAAACATGGCCTATATCAGAAAATATTATAGGTTGTCCAGATAGCGGAGTGGACTAAAGAGTCTGCTTAGGCAAGAACTCAGAACCCGGATCTGATATCCATGCTGTGCAGGTCCTCATAGGAGGATCACTATGAGTGTGTCTGGTGCTAGATACTTAAACCCTGTACTAAATACATAAAAAAGAAAATATTATAATTTTAATTAGTGTTAGAGATTATGTCCGAGGGATAGTTGCCTTGTAAGGAAGCACATTTGAAGGTCAGAGAAGGAAAATTATAAAAATAGCATTTCAAATTCATGACTTTTAAAAGGTGATATATGAACTTGAATTATTATTTTCATTCTGAACCAGACTTAAGTTATTGTGGGATATATAGGAGATGTAGAGGCATTTGAAGTTCACCATAAGACTAAATCATACATGGATAACGTGAACAAGTTTTCAAACCTCTCAATCATAATAATTTTCACAGATTTTTCCTCTCTTGTTTTATCAATCCTTGACATTCTTCAGATATATTTTACATACAATATTTTCCAATTTTTTGTTGTTTAACTACTACTGATTTTTTCTCAAGCTAAATTGCATATTTTATTTTAGCATTTCTACTATTTCCCGGACCAAACATCAGTGGCTACATGGCTATTCTTTAATCAGTAGTTGAGCTCTCAATTTCTGAAAAAAATTACTAAAATCCATGGCTTTTTATATACACTTCAGTCACATTGAGGATAGTATGTACTTGACCTACAGTATAAGGAAAAGCAATAACATTATAGCTGAAAACTAAAAGGTATCCAAAATGATGAGGTTGTTATTTTTGTGGTAAATTGGAGAGATTTTAGTAATTGCAAGTCAAAGTCCCTTGAAATATTGCTCATGCATCGCAAAAGCAGCATAACTGAGTCACAACGTTGTATGCAATAGAAACTTCTATATTTTTGTGTATGCTCTTTCTGTAACTAACGTACAATCACCTGAGTGTCTCAACTTGTCTATGAAACGCTTCCATTCTTTTCAAAGTCACCCAATAATGTGATGTACAAATTTTGAACGATGATTTAAGCATTTACCAAATAAGTCCTTGTCCTCGATGATGGCCATTTCCACTTCACTACCAGCAACAATTGTGCAGGAGAAGGGAACTCTGAGAAGAGCACTGATCTCGCCGAATGACTCCTTCTCCTTAAGTTTGCCCATGTAAACAAGTTTTCGAGTCCTTTTCTGCAAAAGGTAGATAATGGATGCATAATGAAAGCATGAACAATAAGTATTGCTGTCATGATAAATTCAGTGATTCATAAAGCAGTTCACTATTTACAGTACATTTAAAATTCCATTCCAATCACCGAAACATTTCCTTACATATGTGTTTATAGTAGATGAGCAGTAAATTCATAGAAATTTCAGCATACTTAAGGTAAGTGACGTTAGTGACCTTCAGTAAAGTGTCCATCGGGGGGTTCCCTATGGATTTCTCTAGAGAAGAAGACGAGTCTCCCAATTTTTGCTTTTGAGAAAATCCAATCAGTGTTGAAATAAGTATAATTTTCATGAATGATAAAATATAAGAAAGGAGTGTAGTCTTCGAGATAGGAAGATAATAGGGTCTTTTTAAGAGCTGGAGTCTGTCTACCAAATGCAGTGCCACACACAGAATCAAAACCATTTCTGTAAATGGCAGATCTTTACACTGAATAAGAGTAGCACAGAAGAATTTATAATATATTTTCTCTAAAATGTATTTTTAGGTTTCTCATTAAGAGAAGTGATGATATATTTTCATCTGTATTATATGTATTGTTGTTACTCTGTTTCTGTCTTTGTTTTTCCTATTTGTTCTTACTCTTTAAAATAAAGTAAAATAAAAATTTATAAAATTTTCATTTATTGAGTAAATATCTACCATGGAATTTCTAGGTGATGTGTTAAAATATATCTTAGCCATTCTGTTATAGTTGTACTATTACCTTGTTAGGATTTTTAATACTCCTTGTCTGGTAAATACAAATGTGAAGCGTCAATTAACATACTTATTTTATAACAGTGGATCTCAATTCTTACGTTCTTACATCTTGTAACTCAAGAGAAAAATCAGTCAAAACATGGTGAAAAAAATGCATTGAAATTTCATCAAGCAACGAAAACTATTGTTTAATAAATATCAGAAAAGGTATTTATAACTTTTTATTCATCAGTACATTGATTATTAAGAAAAAAATACACAAATTGAAAACTTACTACTTTATTTGATGGTAGTTTCACAAGTCCTATAATACTTCTATAAATTTCACAATATCCATAATTAATAAAAGCCACAAAAGAAATGACATCTCCACTTTTCACTATCACTAAAACAAAAAGAGAGAGGAATGATTATTTCACAATTTTTCTCTTTCAGAAACTGTTTTGGGTATTTGACAGAAAATTTCTCATACTTCCATAATGGTTCTAACCAAACCTATAGATAATCCTTACTTGGTACACAATTTTTTTAAAAATGTATTCTGGTATTGACATTTGTAATTTGAAACATAATTATTCATAAGAATTAACAATAAATGCAGTTGATGCTAGTAACTGGTAGGGGAGGAAAGACTATGGGAGAAATCTTCATTGCTAGCATTATAGCTGATTTGTGTGGTGCAAATATTTCTATCAAAGTTTATTGCACATAGCCCATAATTTAACAACTGGCTCCCAAGTAGATAACAAAGAGCTGCTAGCATCTGTTTCCTGCACCAGTACCAGCACCCTACTGACTGCAGTAATGGTTACAAGCAAATATTTTGAAACCATGTTGGCCTAAATTGAAGCCTACTGAGTCATTTTCTATGTAATAATTTATAAGTTGGATAGCCCCTTGGAGGTTTATTTTCACCTTTAAAATAAAATACTGAGAATATATTTTCCAAACCTTTATGTGGAAAATGAATGCATGCTAAGCACTTTGTCTGATGTCTGACATATAACATTATATGATAAATCAGGTTATTAGTATCACTATTATTTCAAACCCCTAAAGCCAAGGGATAGAAATACCCTGAAAGTTGCACTGTATTAAAACTTCATGACTATCACTATTTCACAATGTAAAAATCATTAATCTACCACACCCCTTACACTGTCAACAAATTTTGCCTTAGATCCTTAAATCAATTGGACATGTTTGAAGTAAAATTAGTATTACAAATTAATTTCCAACATTGCTTTCTAAACATATCAATTTTCTAGAAACCATGAACACATCAGTGATAGCTTATATACAAAGACGTACATGTATATTTCTCAGACTTTGTAAAACAGTGAGGTCTTTCAATTACAAAAGAAAAAATTTGTGTTTATTGTCCAATGTTAGGATACTCATCAAAATAAAATAATTACTAACATTTAAATAATTAAGGACATAAAAAATAACGTTTTAAAAAATTATAGTTAAAAGAGCACTATAATACTAATATCTATAATAATAGCACTATAATAATATCAATACATTGATATAAATGTCACTTAACACCAGCAAGAAACAAATACCAACCTAAAATGGAAAAATATTTTCAATTAAGGAAGTGGTATTTCAATAATTTACACTCTTGCTTAGGAATATATGCAACACTTCACTTTCCTCATGTCATATTTAAAGCCAAAATGTTATAATAAATATTATGAGGTTATTCTACTGTTGCATTTTGTTTGTTGAAATAAATTTATGGCAATGCTTCTATTGTCTTACATTTGATTTCTAATAAAGACACAAAGTTAATATAAGATGTCAAAACACTATATATGTCTACTTCTCTGTAAATTGCATAAAAATGAAAATGTCTTTTCAAAATTAGGTTTATTAAGAAGAGCATTCCTCTACCAAAATGTAATATGCTAGTCTCCTCCTTAATTCCTCTTTGTACATCTGTGAGAATATAAAGGCAAGCACATCTTCTGGAAATTTTTATAGGTAAATAAAGGTAGACTTAAGTAGAAAGTCATTATTAAGAAATTTCTGAATTACAATACTGTAAATATTTTTTAAAGTCAAACTCTACTTAAATCATAGAAAAACATATAAAAATCATATCTCTATGACTGTTTTAGAACTTTTAAGTTTCACCTTATGAAACTCATAGGGACGTTTTCCTTTTAAGTTAGTACAGGGTACTACAGGGTATCACTACATAGATCGGACTCCCAGTGATTCTCCTGTTCAGGCTCCCAAGCACAAAAATTACAGGTGCGCCCCACTGCAGCCAGGCCCAATTGCCTTCTCAGGGGCTGGGCCAGCACACAAGGCACACAGGGGATCGAACCCTTGCCTCGCACGTGCGAGGCATAGGCTGACTCCAGAAGCACTGCCCACCACTGGGCTTTGCCTAAGCAGGTGCTTTAGAGTACCTTTTCCTGTTGAAGTCGTGCTAATAGTGGAAAAGATAAATCATTGTTGAAAAACCTATGAGACAACCTCAACAGGTGTTAAAAGAGGCATTTGCTGCATTAATAATTGTTTATGTTTCTTATGACAATTGCCACAAATGTTCATCTCAATGACAGGTCTAGAGCAGAACCCTTCTCATCTAAGCAGCCAGGATTTGATAACTATAATAAAACTATTAATCTGTACACTTTAAAAAGCAAGAAAAGGTGCATATTTATATTACTATTTTGGCCAATAAAGGGTATTTGTAGGGTAAATCACCTAAACTTTGGGGCAGATGGTTTATTTCCCTCTTAAATGACAATGATTGTCCCATTGAAACGATGTTGATTCAGACAAAGCTCACCAGAGAAACTTTGAAATAGCCCAAAATCTTGTAGTAACTCTGAGTCTCTCTTTGTCAGTAAACTATTACTATAATATTATTACAATATTAAATCATTTTCCCAGGAGAACATTCTCACTGAACTATATTTTCTGCTACCATTTTTTATTTTGTTTTGTTGTCATTTTGACACAGGATCTCACAAAGTTGTCCAGACAGGACTCTAATTTGCCGTCCTCCCACCTCAGCTTGTAGACTGTGGAGATGACAGGCCCATCCTTGCTTGCTCCATATTACCTTTGAAGATGCAAAGCGTAACTTTGGACTGAGCATACTCAGGACTGTGCAGACCTTTACATCCAATGAGGAGTCCTTTCTACAAGAACATATGTGAGTTTCATCAGAGAAGGCCTTGAGAATTACAGCCAAGTGCATTCCTGACAATAATAAACCTTTCTTTATTCTTTCATCTCCTAGTGGAGATTATCAGCTTTCCTCATAACAGAACTCCTCCCTGTCTGCCGCGGGTCTCCGTTTCCTCGTCGTTAAGCAGCATGTTGGAGATCACGTGGCTGATGGGGAACAGGTGGCCGGACTCTGCGTAGTGCGGAGGCCTGCAGCCCTTCCATTGCCTGCAGCACATGGCACGTCTTCCTCAGAAAGCCCTCCTCTCCCTCACCCCGTCAGTCAGCTCTGAGAGCATCTCCAGCAGGTGCGAGGCATAGGCTGACTCCAGAAGCACTGCGCACCCACTTGGGGAACTTCTGTGCTGTGGAGTATGGGCTGAACTCCACAGGGGTGGCAAGCACCTCAGTGGCACGGAGGCCCAGGGGCGAGCAAGGAGCAGCACCCATACACAAGAGCTCAGAAGACTAGGCAGCAGCTACACGTCACCACACATCAGCTCACCGGGTAAGCTGAATATGTACCTGCCAGGAAATTTTAAAAAGACTCATCAACACTCAGATTCAGACACTAAAACTTACAAACAACAGACCATTATGAAAGGAATAAATGAAAGAGAAAGCAAAGCCAGCAGAATTCACAGAAACTGAACGTCATGGTTTTGTTTTGTTTTGCTTTGTTTTTGTTTATTCATCTTATCATTCACCAGGAAATACTCCCAAGTCTTAAAACATTTCTCTTTCAATTTTCAGGTTAGTTACAAAAAGTTAGAGTAAGCAAGCAAACTCCCTTCTGGCTAAAAGCACTGGCACTGAGACAGATAAAGTCCAAGCTTAAATGAAAACTAGTGATTAGGAAGATTGTGAAGTAAAACATCTTCTTAATTAAGAAGAACTCCAGCCCATGAGCCTAATATAGCCAAACACAGTTCTGGAGAAGCTTATCAGAGGAGGAGCGATACCAAGAGAGCTTCCAGCAGGACTCACATAAGCTAAATGAATAGCGGTGCTCAGAAAGCCAGACTAGGAGAAAAAGAACAGCATTCATTGGCACTGTTCTTTGGTGATCTTTAGCTTTGAAATTTGGGGAAACTTCTCAAAAATGTTTTAATAATAATAATAATAATAAATCTACTGAAGTTGCTTTTAAATGGTTAAGAAAAATAACATTAAAAAGCTGAGCAATTAATAAATAACTCCGTACCATTACTATTGTACAATGAATACTAGTAGTATTCACTACATTATAAACTACCTCTATCTCTTTACTATTTGTTTTGCAGCAAAATTATTAAAAATAACTACCTCTAACTATTAAAATGTGAGCATATATTGTGACAAACTCTTTTCTTAGAGCTAAGTATATTGTTAGATGTCATTAATAGTTAAGTAAATTGTATACGGTTAGATTTCTAAATTTCTGGGTAAAAATGTGTAACTGTTTATTTCAACTTTTTAAATTTCTTTTTCACATTCTATAGGGATTTAAGGATTATATCCATGTTTGATGGAAAATACCTGCACCATGTTATGTACAAGGCATTTGATATTCAGACAGATCGTCATGTTAAGCTCTAATGTATATGTTATAGGGTAATAATATCATTAAGCTTCTCTTCTGGAGGGATAACAACTTAAGTTTGCAGACCAAAAAATCAGAGAAAAAAGAAGGGCTGGAAGGATAGCCAGCATTTTGGCCATAGCCTTTCAAGGTCAGGGGGGACTCAGGACATGAGAGAACCTGTACTGTAACATCCTGTAACTTAGTGGTGTTCCAAATTTTCTGATCAAGGAGATTGTAGGGCCACAGTGGAAAGTAATTAACTATGTATAGTGTGCCTAAGGAGAGTCATATGGAAAGAAAACATTCTCTCAGGTTTTCACAGAGAGCAAATTGGTCAATAAGTGGCTGTGACTCATCCACAAGGCTGACACTGACAAAGGATCTACAAAGTGAAGTATAGAATTTTGGGATAAGTCCTGAGGAGACTTGACTGACCTTGTCAGACAAAAGTTTCATTTCTTGTTATATATGTCTTGCTTTATCTTGCTCCTAACCATCCAACAGAAAAGTATAAACATGAGATATAAAAAGTAAAGCCATATTAACATGCTAAAGTGTAAAAAGCTCAAGTTAATAACTTCTGGCATTACCAGTTCTTAACTAAATAACCCACTACTGTTATGAACTACTGGACCATATTGGATTATTTTGCTGAATTCATGCACCTATAATATTTGAAAGGCAATGGGATACCTATCTCTGACAAAACTAAATTAAAAAAGGGAATATAAATGATGGACCATTTGTAATGAAAAAAATATGCACATATATATCTGAATATACATAATAGTTAAAATAGATACACAGCTACTTTCTCTTAGTTCAAGAAGATTTGTACTAATAATATTTAGACAAGATATCATGTATGCATCTTGTACTATGAATAGCTACTACAAAAACAATATGCAATGTATTAATTATTGTAACTGTCCTACAAATGGGTTTTGAAACTGTCTCATTGCTATTTCTTTCTCAGTAAAATTAATGTTAAAAAAGATAAAAAGACAACTACAAAAGCACACAAAAAATAGTTAAGTAGGTTAGTAGAATCAAATTCTGAAATAAAAGTGTGTATGATAATAAGCAACCATAATTGAAATTTAAATTTTACAATGACATCAACTGAACTATGTCATATCACAATAAGTAATTCTTCTAAAAATGAATGCTATGTGAAAAATATCTTTGAGTATATCATTTTTACAATGTGCCTCAGAGTCACTCAATTCAGCAATTTGCTAAAATAAAACACGTAGAAATTGTTTCATGGAATTTACCACAATACGATTTCTACTCTAAAGTCGAAGCGAGGCTGGATTTAAGCTGACACCTCAGCTGTTGTGCCTGCCTTTGTTTCATCTCCCCTTTGCCCATGTACAAGCAGGACAAGTTATGCTGCTACCTAGCCATCACATGCCAAGGCAGAGGACTGTCCAGGTTGGATATCAAGCCTGATACCCAGGAAGGACACACATTTACCCCATTTTCCCATCTTTGCAATTTAACATGACTGCCTACCATGTTCTTTAGTTTATGCCTGCTCCCAAATTCTCACCCAATTTCACTTTTTCTTCATACATCTAACTACTTTCTAATTCCTTCTTATGGTCCTCATCACATTTCATGTCCACTGGAAATCAGGGTGCATCGAAACAAGGTTCTTTCCCTTTCACTTATGTTCACACTGGCATCAAAATAATAGCAACTCAACAAACCTTTGTTGAAAAAATGCAGGCATAAAAGATACAAATTTGCATAAACACAAGAGAAAGTTTAAGGTGCAGGTTTGTTTGTTTGTTTATTTATTTATTTATTTTTGGTGCCAAGAACCAAACCCAGGGCTTCTGGCTTGCCAGGCAAGTGTTCTACTGCTGAGCTAAATCTCCATCCCCAAGAGAAAATTTAAAGTGAAGATGCTTACATTTTTCACTAACCCCTCCTGGGTACCTCAACTAAATTTCTAAAAAAAAAAAAAAATTGATGTGCAAGAGTCCAGTAACCTCAATTAATGTAAACATTGTACATCACAGCATGAGCTAAGATTCATAATATCAAAAAAATGAAAAATGAGATAGGGGACCTGGGGGAGTAGCAATGAGGGAAAAGAGATGGGGAGGGAGGGAGACAAAAGGAGGGAATTTTTAAAAAATGAACAAGTTATAGCAGGTACTGTAACCACTCCCCAAGATGATTGTAGCTACATGAACTACAAATATGTACTAATAAAATACAAAATTAAAACTTTTGAAAACATTATACAAGGTGATAGAAAGTAACAGACTCTCAAAACCAGAATAAAAATCAAGTATACAACCACAAGACTGAGTCACTGACAAGGTGTACAGTAAAGATCAAATTCTACTACAGACTGCTCTCTGTCCCTCTGCCCAGACACTGTTCATTTTGGGTGACTTGGAGAAGACACCTCTCAAGGTCCTGGAGATAGATCCCTCTTAGAATCTCTGTGGTGAATGAAATGGGAAAAAAGAGGAAAAAATACGAAAAATTTTAACCATAAGCTCATGTTGTGAAGCTAGAATCTGCATCACTTGTAATGCAATAATCTCTTTTAGTTAAACATTTATTTTCATATTAAGGGTTTTAGTGTCTCCAAAAGTTTAGTGAAAAGGGAAACAATATTTTTCTGAATAAATGAACTTTCATAGCTAGGTTCAAAGAATTTCAACAGATAGAAAAATATTATTTGGACTCTCAAGTATGAACACTCAATAAAACATATATTGAGTTCGGGAAGATAGTTCAGCAGCATAAGCCCCTGCCTGGCAAGTGCAAGGCCCTGAGTTCAACACCCAGTACCAAAAATGATAAATAAATAATAAAATAAATATTGCCAAACATTTTAAGATGCACGATTAACAAACCATCAGACTATTATGGACACATATGCATAACATATGCAAACATTAACCTTTTCTTCTTTAATTCTTGGTGTTGGGTATTTTGTCCCAGCAACGAGAAAAGCATAACTGAGACACATACACTTGAATGTCTAATTGAAGGAAAATTTAAATGTAACTAGTCATGTCCTAGTGAAATGTATTGATCAACTTCAACTGTTCATAGTCAACAGATAAACCTAGTCTGTGGACCTCACAGACCTTTCCACTCTTCTAAGAAGAACCTCCTTTACTTAGAACTGAGTGTATGGTCAGGCCCTCCTCTGTAATGGCCTAAATCAACTAATCCTTCCCAAAATACAGCTCCATATTCAAAAAACATGCAAGCCAATATTAGTGTAATGTCAATCAATTCATCTCCCTAAAATTATTTAGACCCTTGACTTATATGATTAAATTGATATTAGTCTCCATTTTGATTTTTTTTTTACTTTTCTGATAGGTAAATTGACAAGAATTTGAAACAAAATTTTCCTATGTTCCTTCTTTACATATGCATTTTTTTATTTTATGGTATTTTTGGAGGACCAATGTTTAAAGATTTGCTCTACTGTGCTCTGCCTAATATTACTGTTCTTATTACTTTGGCTTTTGTCAGTCTTATCTTTCTAAAATTACGTGTTTGACTTTCTACTTTTTCATTTTGAACTTTAAGGCATTGCTTTCCAATAGCAGATTAAATTTCCCTTGTGCTAGATGAATACATGGCAAATATCTGAAATGAATTTATCTGTGCCTGCCACCGAGTAAATGCTGTATATGAGTTTGCTCTGACTAACTTGAATTTTCATCCTCAGGCTTTCTAGATATTTGACCACACCTATGATCTTAATTTAAAAAAAAACTCCTAAAGGAAAGAAAGTACCATAAGAGTCGGTGTAATCTCAAAATAAAAAACAGATCTCTGAATACCACAAACATCGGAATAGTCAGGTAAAGGACATAAAATGAGTAGATATGACATAGGAAAGGATCAAAAGATACTTTATGGAAGAAGTTGTGTGTGATATAAGCCTTTCTATACTTGGCAGCTTAGCAGTTGATTCTAGTATTTTTGGTCATGACATTTTTTCTAATTCATACTTTTCTTTCTTTCCACATTTTATATTTTGTAGAAAAATACACTTCCCATCTGGTTTTTAAATTCATTACAGTAGGCTAGCTTATAACACTATAACTATTTGTTCTTAAGTCTTTATTTTACTTTTATGTTGTTCATTATCTGCAATTTTTCCTGAAGTAATCTTTCCTAAAACAGCATTTCGTTCTCACAAATAGGTCTAATCTTTTGAATAGGTTTTGATGTCAAGTTCATTGATCTCTACTGTTATTCTTATCTACTTTCCCTTCTTTAGATTATTGTCTGTTGTTTTTCTAACCCCTGCTTCTAAGTGACTACCCTCATTCATTTTTAATATATTTTTTTAAATCTTCATGTAAACATTTAACACAAAGAATTGTATTCTATCTACTGCTTAGCTATGACCTCTGTGTTATAGAATCTAATAATTCTGTTTTTCTATTCTCCTCAGCTGACGGTCTTTCTTAATTTGTATCATAATCATGGATACATATTACTGTATTAGTTTCTAAATATTTGTGAGTGTAATTTCATTTTTTTCAGTACCGGGGATTGAATTCAGGACCCTGCATTTGCCAGGCAGTGCTTATTCTACTGATCTATCTCCCAGCCCTTTATCATTCTTTAAATGCAAATCTGAGATTTATTTACCTGTGATCTTGTGTAATCATTATATCAAATATATTTTTGAAAATTTCCCATATATAGTAGTGGTGAGAGAAGTCTGTTAATGTAGGAATCTCCATGTATCTAATACTTTTATTTTTAATCAGAAAGGCAAGCTGTTCTTGCTTATCATAATTCCTTAGAGAAACTAATGAAAAGACTCAGAAACATAATGTAGATAATTTACAAGTATCTGTGCTTTAAATATCTAGTGCTAAATTAATAGAAAAATATTATTCTCAAATTTGTTTCAAGTTTTAAAGTTTTCAGTTCTGTAGTCATAGATGTTAGTCAGAAATAATAGTTAATCATGATAATTGTTTATTTAAGACTGGTATGTTGATTAGCTACTTCAATTTAATTCTGCTTAACTATGTCTAATAAGCCCCATTATTTTGAGGTGAATACACATATATTAAATAATCTTGTCCAAAGGCTACACAGGTTGATACATTCAGTCATTTGAACCAAATGTATAAGATGGTTATATTCACCCTTTATTTGAGAAAATTACTTACTTAATTAATTTCTCAATAATTAATTTTAATTCAAGATATATTCCACTTGTTATGTATTAATTTGGACAAGTGTAAGTAACTATCTGAATAGATTCATCATATACACATTTATCATTTAAGATCAAATTAATTTAATCAGTATATATTCAGGTAAAATTACATTTCAGTATATATACTAGTATTCCAACCTTTAATGTCTGTCCATAGTATTCCTCTGAAAAGAAACTAACATTTTCTTATTTTTTAAAAGTTTTCAAAGCAATCTTAAAACTGTATGATAAAGTTTGTGTAGGTCAGGATTCTCCATATAAAGACAAACCAAACTAACTATCTACATACATAGATAATCAGATAGGAGAGGAATGGATAGCTAGATAATTTAATAGAAGAAAATAGCTCACAGTTAACTGAACTTAAATCCCACACAAGATATAGGCAAGATGGAGACCGCTATGCCAATAGTATGACTTAGTCCAAGTGTGGTGGTGCACACCTGTAATCGCAGCGCTGGGGAGGCTGAAAAGAAGAGGACCACTAGAGTCCGAGTTGCATAGTGAGACATTGTAAAAAATACATTAAAAAACATTCTAGCAAGTTACTTTGCAAAAAAATGAAAAACCTATTTGCATTTTATACAGGTAATCAAAAGACATAGAATAGCCAATATAATAATGAAAGAGAAAAACAAAGTGGAGGATTAATATTGTTGATTTCTATTTTTAAATTTTTTGTCTATGTATTTGTTACAGGGTCTCACTATGCAGGAGAGCAGGGTGGAGGGAGTCTGGAGATTGATCCCAAGCCTTGGGTTTGCAAGGCAGGCACTTAGACTGCTGAGCTATCTCTATCTCCCTAGCCCCAACAATAATGATTTCAAGATTTCATGTATAGCTATTCAAGCAATCAAGACAGAAAAGAGTAGACAAATATATCTGTGGAATATAACAAATAGTCCAGAGTGGGCCCTCATAAGTACAATCAACTAATCACTTAGCAAAGAATAAAATGAAATGAAATGGAAAGTAACCTTTCCAATAAATTAATCTCTAAGAACTGCATATCTCAATGTAAGAAAATAAATGGAGACTCCAATTTTAAATGCCATAAAAACTCAGAATTGGTCATACACAATGTAAAATGAAGAACTATAAAGCTCTTAATAGAAATAACTGGATATTGTTGGGCACAGGCATGCCACAAAAGCCAGGATTCATGAAGAATAAGACAGTCTTCTCTCCAAGAGAGAGTGAAGAAAAAGACAAGTCACAGACTGAGAAGAAATATTTATACAAGATATGTAATACTATCTCCCTAATGTAGGAAAGTGGAAAAGCAAATAAGGTTTAAAAGGGACAGTACATATTTTGGAAGAGAAAGCAACTTTTGGAAGCAAAGAACAACTGGGATGGGGAAAGGAAAAAAAGAATGTAGGTAGATAGAGTCATATATATATATGTATATGGCAAAATAATTATACTAAACAGGCATGGTGGCTCACACCTGTAATCCCAGTGCTGGGGATGCTGAGGCAGGAAGATCACTATGAGTCCATTAGTTCACTGAAAGGAAGCTAGTGTTTGTAGCATTTTACCTGCCTACATTGGGTAATCTGAGGAATTATTTTGATGATAGCCATTGTAAGTATCCTATCATTATGTTTTAAAATTCTATATCATTTTTACTATTTTTATTCTTTTTAAAATTAAAAAAATTAAAAATTACATGGAGGACTGCTATCACAAATACGAAAAGAACACTGCAATAACAAAAATTAAAAAGTAATCAACATGATTTAGAAGTGGCCAAAGGTCTTCACATATGTCTCATCAAAGAAAATATAGTGTAACAAATGAGCATGTTTTAAACATTCTTGTATTTAAAATAACAGTAGGGTGTCACTGCCCACCTTCTTGAGTGGACGACACATAGAAGTCTGGCTGGGCTATACAATACACAGCCCCTTCATGACACGCTGACAGCACAAGTGGCTGTGCTCATGTGGAGGCTTGTACTTTTCCATCCATATTTCTCCAAATGAGCTTTAACTTACTCTAAAATTAAGTACATTAAAAGGTAAATGAGTACCAGGCAGATAGCTCAGCAGATTAAAACACTTGCTTAGGCACACGCAGTGGCATGGGTTCAGTCCCTGGCCTGTGGTGCCGGCCCAGCCTACAGGGCATGCTGAGATGGCATTTGAGACTGGGCATGGTGGCACGCACCTGTAAGCCCAGAGCTTGGGAGCCTGAAAACACAGGAATCAGTACAAGTCCAATCTGCTGTAGACCCTATAGACCCTGTACTAAATACATAAAATAAAATATAAATAAATAAATAGGGCCAGAGAGGTAGCCTGGCAGTCTAAGCATCTATCTGGCAAACAGAAGGACCAGGTTCAACCCCAGTACCTCATGCCATGCTAGCCCCATGCCAAGTGGGCCACGAAAACCAGGTATGGTGGTGCAAGTCTGTAAACCCAGTGCTGGAGATGCTGACACAGGAGGATCACTATGAGTCCAAGCTGTATAGCAAGACCCTGTACCAAATAAATAAATAAATAAATGATAAATGAAGCACAAAGTAAAGAGTAATAAAAAAGGAGCAAATGAATTACATGGCATACACATCTATCTACCTATATTTAATATATATATATATATATATATATATATATTCACAGAGCATCAATATTAATTTTTTTCTACTAGTAAATACTGTACAAGTGGCCTGAGTTCCAAATCTAAGCTATAGTGGCTTGAAAGATGAGAAACAGAAAGACTGAGCAGTATGCTTTCTCAAAGAATCACTTCACTTTTAAATACATAGAGAAGCTGAAAGTCAAAGAGTAGGAGAAAGGCAGTTCATTCAGATTGTCATCAAAGCAGAGCAAGCATTCTCAACACCTATGCAGACAAAATAGAATTTAAGTAAAAACACAGAACAAAACAAATGCTCATCACAAAAGACTAGGAAATTATATATAATGATAAACGCGTCTGTGTCAGATTTCATTTGCTATGACAAAACATATGATACAAACCCATTTAACGGGTGAAAGATTTATTCTGTCTTATGGTTTGAGAGGTGTCAGTCCATAGATATCAGACTCCATTCCTTTTAGAGCAGTGATGAAGCAGAAATATCCTGGTGCAAGTGGATGGCATGGGAAACCTATTCATCTCATGACATCCAAAATGTGGTGATTGGGGGAATAGTGGAAGAAGAAGTCAGGTATAATGCACAGTCCACCAGGGCGTGGTGCTCACTCCCTTCAGGTAAGTATTTGTTAAGTATTGGGGCCAGCGAGACAGCTCAGTGGGCTAAAGCACCTGCTTAGAGAAGTACAGGACTGCAGTTCAATCCCCAGTACCACAGCCAGCCCCCAGGGCAGGCTGAGCCAGCCATAAAGTCAAGGAATAGTGGTGCATGCCTGTAATCCCAGATCCCAGGGAGGCTGAAAACAGGGGGATTACTATGAGTCCAAGCTGCACAGTGAGATCCTATAACAACCACATACATTAAAAAAAATCATTTGGTAAATACTGAGTTTAGATCAGCATTAAGTTTGTCTTAATATTCATACTATATTTATAGAACCCTTTTGTATGCATGAGTAGACACTGGTTATTTTAGAATATCTACATCCAATTTTGTTTTATGTTACTACTCTTGATGATTTTGTTGTCACTGCCAAGATGTGATAATAATTGTTATGACTGATTTCCTCAGTTGCTAATAGATACATATGGCTTTTATGTTATTCATGCTGCAGCCTATTCCTTGGATTAGTTGACACTAACTAAAGAGACACTAACTATAGTGGTCTCTATACTAGCAAAAACTTTCTGTCACTATAATCCATCTACATACCACAGCACAACGCAAAATAAAAAGTAGAAATATGGCAGGAATGGCAAGAAAATATCTCTAAAGCTCTCAACTCCCCCAATATTGGTCCATGAGTCACCAGGAAAGAAATCAAAGGACACATAGCAGAGTTATTCAAAATAATAACACAGAGTTAACCCAAAAAAAGGCCAAAATGGTGCTCAGCGAGCTCAAAACAGATAAAACTGAACAGGTGATAGACATAATAAATAAATATGCAACAAAATTACAGAACACATTAAAGAAAAGCAAGCTGAAATAAAAGTAATATAAATAAATAAATCTTCAGCAAAGTGTTAAATTCCATAAAAAGTTACCAAAACAGAAATTCAGTACACTAAATACACTATTGAAAGTACTGGCAGTATTACAGACCAATGTGGAAATGCTGTCACAGCTAAAACACAGGACTGCTGCCGAAGAACAGCTATTCAGAGACACCTTAGAAACAATGAGAGAACCTGAATGATGGATCTAGTAGCTGCTATGTAACACAAAATGATACTAATCAAACATTAATCGTAATTAATAAAAAAGAACAAATTGCATAAAATATGTTTATACAGAAAGACTAGCAGAAAACTTCACAAATACGGTGAAACAAATTGAACGCACACATGAGTGTGTCATACAGAACCCTAAGTAGCCAGGATCAGAAAAGAGCCTCAGGCCAGTAGTGTAGGTCAGTAGCACAAGTGCCTGCTTGATAAGCAGAGTTCTGAGTTTGATTCCCAGTACAAAATGAAGGAAGAGGAGAAGAAGGAGAAGGAGGAGGAAAGAGCCTCTTCAGGACAAATCACAGTAAAAACTTCCAAAAGCCCTTCAATTTTAAAAGCTGTTGGAGGAAAAAAAAACAACAAATCACTTATAACAACGAAGCCACTAGAATTGCAATAATCTTCTGATCACAAAGCATAGAGGCTGCTTGGAATGAAGTGTTTCCAGTTCACAAATAAAACAGCTATCCGTACTGCAATATGGTACAATGTTATCCTTCACAATTGATGGAGATATAAGATATTTCCATGAGAAATCAATTCAAAATTCATGAAGGGAAAATGAAAGGAAAAGAGCAACAAGGAAATAAGCCAACAATAGGAATAAGTCACAGCCTTCACTGATAACTCAATGTGAGCCTCTTCAGTTCTCCGATTAAAAGTCACAGTTTCACAGACTAAATAAAAAACAAACCACAAAAGCATGTTGTGTATAAGAAACTCATTAACTCAAAAAGCAACTAATAGGTTGATCATTAAAGCGTGGTAAGCAATATTCCACACAAGAGGAACTGGAAAAGAGTAGGAGGAGCTATCTTATTTTTCAGACAAGTAATAATATAAATGAAAATTCATTAGAAAGGCAACTAACATCAACCCCTATGTATAAGTAAAGGAACCATTCAACAAGAAGTGATAACAATTATAAACACAGAGTTGTGAACAAAGGTGTACCATTTCCATAAAACAAACACTATTGTGCATAGAACGTCAGATAATCATAAACATGAATGTAGTGGGGGACCTCAGTATGCTACCGCCACAAAGGGATTAAGTCAATGAAGCTCAACAAAGAAATATGGGAGGATGAACCACATTTTTAAACAATAGACTTAATAAATATGTCCAGAGTTGTCTACCCAAAAATAACAGAATACACACTCTTCGCTGGAGCACGTGGAACTTTCTCCAAAAGAAACCACAAGAGACAGTGAATCAGGCTCAAGTAAATGCAAAATTCAAGATTATACCATATGTAGTATTAGATTATAGTGCAATTAGACCAGCAAAAGAAATTATGTAAATATATGGAAATTAAATGATGCACACTTGAATAATCAAGGGTCACTGAATAAATGAAAGATAAATTAAGATACTACTAGTGCTCTAAGATAATGAAACTGTAATATATTAGAACTTATGAGATATGGAGAAATCAGTCCTAAGTGAGAAGTTCACAGCAGTGAGTGTGCACATCTAAAAAACAGAGGAAGCGAAATAATCAAATGATGTACCTCTAGATCCTTAAAAAACAAAAAAATCCCAGATGAACAATAAAGAACAAAATCTAAAGGGCCAGCCAAATAGCTCAGCAGATTAAAGTGCCTGCAAGCAGGTGCAGGAGCTGTGGGTTCGATCTCCAGGCCTGCTGTGCTGGCTCTGCCCCCAGAGCATGCTGAGACAGTCATTAAGACTGGGTGTGGTGGTGTGTGCCTGTAATCCCAACTCTTGGGAGGCTATAAACAGGTGAGTCACTATGAGTGTGACCTAGTAGTGAGACCCAGAACACCCTGTAGACATGTCCCTAAAAACACAAAACTAAACTAAAGCTAGAATAGAGAAGGAAATTATAATGATCAGAGAAAAATTAATGAAATGGAATAAAAGGTATATATAATCAATGAATCAAAGAGCTGGTGCTTTGAAAGAATAAGAAATAGGGAAAAAAACACCCTTAGCCAATTGTACAAACAACTGGTAGGCAAAATTCTCCAGTCAGTGCAGTAATTTCAAAAAGGTGAAATCATAATGGACACCTCTGAAATCCAGAAATTATTTGCAACTGTTTCAAAAATGTATACTGCAATAACATAGAGAATTCAGAAAAAATGGATAGGTTCATGTGAATTATTAAAATTGAACCAAAAATGTTTAAAAATTGTAAGCAAAAGTATAATAGGCAATAAAATTGAAGCAGCAATAGAAACCTATAGCTGAGAAAAAGCTAGAGATGGAGTATTATCTGCTGAATTCTACAAGGCCTTCAGTGAAGATTTATTGCCATTACTCCTCAAATTCTTTAATGCAATTAAAAAGGAAAGAGTACATCCAAACTCTTTCCTGGAAGAGTTTCCTGACTCTTTCCATCAGGAAACATCAGACAACTATCCAACAGCATTGTAACATCAGATAAGTATTCAACAACAAAATCAACTGCGTATATATAAAATCAAATGTCTTCGATAAGCAGAAACTCTGAAGAACACCCTGACAAACAGAATGCAACAAACCATCAAAAAGATCATCCATCATATCAAGTAGGTTTGCCCAAAGTATGCAAGAATGGTTAAATATAGGCAAATCTATCAATCTATCTGTCTATCTGTCTATCTTTCTATTATATCACATAAACAGAAGTACAGAAATCACACAATCATCTCAAAAGATAAATGAAAGCCTTAGACAAAATCCAAAATCTTTTCATTACAAAAACAATGAAAAATATATGTATAGTGGGATCTTATCACAAGTAATAAAAATATGTACATATGATACTATGTATTATGTTATATAATAACTATAATATAATTATTATATGACATAATATATATTATGTCTATGACAAACATACCTCTAACATCATATTATATGAGGAAACACTGAATTCTTCCCTCTGAACAAGGCATGGATATCCACTATTGATGTTCCTGTTCAATACAGTGCCTCATATATGCACCACAGCAATCAGGCAAGAGACAGAAATAAAAGAGATATGCATAGGAAATGAAGAATCACGTTAAATTGCAAACAACATAATCTTCTATAGAAGACCCAGAAATATCCATCATAAGACTCCTTATATCAACAACCAAAATCAATAATCTCATATAATAATATACTTTATATGATATAAAATCAACACACAAATACAAATAACATTCACTTGCACTACTAGTGAATTCATTCAAAAAGAAACGATGAAAACTATTGAAAATAGCATCAAGAAAAGTTGTATATTACAAAAGTACAATGGTAAAAACAGCATGATCTGGCACAAAAGAAGATTCATAGATCGCTGAAACAGAACAGAGGATGCAAAAATGATAGGAGCACCCATCTATCTGTTTTTGACAAAGGATTAAAAATGTGCATTGAAAGAATGACGGTCCGCTTAACAGTTGCTTGCAAAAGTGAGTATTTACATGTAGATTCAACCTAGATCCATGCATTTCAACATGTACTAAAATAAAATAAAAATGAATCAAATATTTAGATGTAAAAATAGAAACAATCTGCTGGAATAGAAAACAATACAAAAATTGCATGTCACCTCAAAAAGAATGGCTATCATCACAAAATCAACCCAAAAAAAAGTGCAGACAGAGCTGTGAGAGAAAAAGGAACCCTTCTCCACTGTTGATCAAGTAGGGATTGGCACAACCACTGTGGAAATTAGTGTGGAAATTCCTAAAGAATGTAAAACTAAAGCTTGGATTTGATCCAACCAGTAGCCTCCTTCTTGGCATCTTCCCAGAAGACTTAAAAGCACCATCCCAAGTAATATATGAACACACACATTTATAGCTATGCAGTTTGTAATAGCTAAATCCTGGGAACAGCAGACAGATAGAGAGATAGGTAGAGACAGACAAACAGAGTTGTGAATTATGTCTCAAATGTTCTATATTTTATGTTAGTTGAATCACTAGCATGTATTTTATACAAACTTTTGTATATTTCAGGTTTAGATTATTTTTACATATTCAAAATTTTGGCATGTTGATGTAGACATAATTTATTTGAATTTTACTGATTGATATAAATTGAGAAGGATTCTTTTTGCTGGCTCAGGCTGTCCTAAGGGCCGATCTACTAAGGTGTAGATCGAACCGTGGTCCTCTGCACCTGACTGGGTTTGCCTCAGCAGGCACTGAAACAACTTATCTAGCCCCTAGTCTCACTTCCTCCATATTTTAGTGATTTTTTTCATTCAGTGATCACATATGTTTTGTTGTACAATAAAATGAGAAAATGATCCTTTTTGCCACCCTATTTTCCAGCCCATGTTGTTACTTATCTGAGTTAAAAATATCAGCAAACTCATGCCTTAAATTACAATGTTTCTGTTGTTTTCTTATAAGAATACAACTGACTTCTTTTTAGAAAGTGACCACTTTACATGTCTTGAAGTTTCCATCTATTCTCGCTGTGTCTTATTTGCTTACTGATTTATTTATTTATTTTTATTTTTGTGGTACCAAGGATTGAACTCAGGACCTTGGGTTTTCCAGGCAGGTGATTATGCCACTGAGCTATCTCCCAGACTATACCTACTGTATTAAGAGCATGTTGTGAATGAAAATGAATCAAATGTTGAGCTGCTATAAACAGGAGGATATGATTTCTCTCCTTTGAGGTATATTTTAATGACATATAATAATAGCTTTCTTTTTAATGGAGCTGTCTTATCCTTTCCTTTACATTGCTGCTACATTACAATATGCTGCTATTTTAAAGCTTTTTATGTTGGTATTTATGTTTGAGATGAGTGAATCCTTCTGGTGTGACCTTTATCGGTTTTAGAATACATGTTACACTGAGTTTGAGAGAATTCATGGGCTTCATGAAGTATAATCAACTTCAGGCCAATTGAAACAGCCATTCACCAGTGCGTGCCATGACCAGGCTGCCGAGGCAACGCAAAACCTACGGGTTGAACTAAAAGCCATGACACAAAGTGGGGATAAAAATCACAGCTTCCCCAGTATCCTATTATTTCCATAAATGTAGTTACTGAGACAGTTTGTGAGTTTCATTATATAAGAGGTACTGCAGTAAGGCTAAAAAATTAAATTTGTGTTCAATTTTATTTTTCTGTATCGTTAGGCTTAATAAGAAAGAGAAATTCTGAAAGACCACATGTAGCTTTTGCCAATCTAAAGGCAGTGTATCACTAATAAGGCGTATCAGATCTCCAAGAAATAAACATAACAACCTTTGCTTCTCAAAAGTACCGCACGTGATATAAGATACAGAATGGAAATTTGAGGTAGATTTAAAAGTAAAATTCTGTGGTTCCTGTGCATTAAAATCTACTGATGGCTCCTTCATGCTTAAAGAACTTGTTTAACTGCATACCTCACAGTTCCACTCTTTAGCTGTTTTAAATATTTTCAAACAACATGAACAAATAAGTGACCAAAGTCATTCTTGAATATACCCGCTTAAACACATAAAGTTATTCTTGATAAAATACTTGAATAATTACCATTATAATTCTTCAGACTCTTGTCATGTATTATTTGATGGTAAACCAAATTTGATTTATATTTTACTTCTTATGGCAAACATCATTTTCAAGTAAGTTCCAACAATGTTTTCTAAAACACTCTTTGTCAGAAAAATGGAAGCAGGTTAATATTAATTGGATCGCACAAAACCCCAAAACTTTTCAAGCTCTACATCACATAACTATTTTAAAATATAAGTTAGTTCATTGATACTTTAATAGAAAGATTTTCCAAGATTGCTGATTAAGAATGGCTTAATCTGAGCCAAAAGGCCAAAAGACAACAAAAATGGCTCAAGGTCAAAATAATAAACATTAGATTAGCAATTGCCATCATTCTTATAAAAACGGGGCAAAATTTAAACATAATAATTTTAAAATTGAAAGTTGATCACTTAAAAGTTTAAGCAGGATAGCTACTGTATTTAATTGTAAGTTTGTGTTAATGTTTAATTTTTGCTTTGAACACACTCATTTTATAGCTATGGCTATCTCCATAAAAATTGCTGTAGGGATTGGGATCTAAAAATACTGAAGTAGATGCACAGGTCTTTGACATGGCTGCCCTCTACTGACCCAAGGTTTGTTTTATTTTGATGAAATCCTTTTATGAAACATTATTAACTCAAACTTTCAAGTATGCTAAAATATAGCATTCAATGAAAATAGCCAGACAACACTGTTGAAGTTTGAAAAAACAACATATTAAATTATGAAATGCAAATTAGTTATGTGATTTTTATTTTCACATAGAAATACAAAGTTTTAAGGGAGAAATGAGAATAAAAGGCTAGGGACAACAGCAGAATCTTGTTCTCTCATTTCCCAGGCAATATAAATATCTCCTCTGTTTTACAGGATCTAAGTATCTGCTCTTTTTTGTTATTAATGTATGGTTTAGGAAGAGCAGACCAAACTTTGTTTTAATCCAAAATGTATAGTGAAACCAGTGCTATAAATTCAAAATTAGAAAAATTTTAAGCTAGTAAAATTTATAATATGGCTATAGTTCCAAAAATTACAGAAAGTTATGCACATACAACCACTAAAGTGAACACGCTGTGACCTTGAGCTCAGGATCCTATTGGTTAGAAATAGATTGGAATCTTAACCTTGGCATAGAGCTTTGAAGAAGAAGAAAGCAAGAAGACACACAGCTGCTTTTGAAAATTGAGAATAGCTTCCAGGTATGGTCAATTTAAGAGGTGACTGATGAGGCAGAGAGAGTGCATAAAGGTGACAGAGAT
The DNA here is from genome assembly GCA_004027165.1 of Ctenomys sociabilis. Classification (NCBI taxonomy): domain Eukaryota; kingdom Metazoa; phylum Chordata; class Mammalia; order Rodentia; family Ctenomyidae; genus Ctenomys; species Ctenomys sociabilis. The sequence continues at coordinate 4,488 of PVKA01023133.1, read as the reverse complement.
GGGGAGATAGAGATAAAGCTTTGCTTTGTTGAATCTTTGGAAGTCCACAAGAAAAACCTTTCCTTATATTAATCTTGAACAGTTAGCACAGGGGAGTTAAATTTCCATGGTTACAGAATGAGAATTTCAAGAAACTTCACAGATTATGTCATGCCAGGCTCACACTTGGATTAAGTGTGTGTTTTGTTTTCTCATAATCTTTTTAGAGACATATTCATCAACTCTGGTAGCAAAGGAGGCCAAGGAGGACTCTGTCAGTTTCCAGGAACAAAATGAGATCCAGGAATGGCTGAACCATAAATTCTGCCTCAAGCCAGAGTGAACACTTGAAAGTATGCATGGGACGCAGCCAGCAAGTGAGTTATACCAGACTTTTCCTAGAGCAATCAGGAAAAGTGAGTTCTTTCGCTGGGGGACCATGGGCTCTGAGGAGTGTAGCTATGTCTGCCATGGTGTGGAGAAATTAGTTTGAGCAGAAAGGCAGCCACATTACACAAAGTATGACAAAAGATTGGAAAATGTAATCCTAGAAGAGTAAGTTAAATTTCTGGATCCAGGCACTTTTGAAAGTTAATAGCCTGAACTTATATAAAATAATGTCGTTCTTGTTTGGTATTGATTTTATGTTGCTTGACTGAGTTGTATTTGTTACTTAAAAAGGCAAAGACGTCTTATCAACCACGTGAAGAGTAGAATTCATGAACCTTTCTTGATACATTTTTGCTAGATTCTCATCATTTAAATTTTAGCTACAAAGTCTCTTAAACAGACTGGATGTCACATATTTTGCCGGTCAATTTATAAGCTATGACACTGCCTAAATCCCATTGAACTCTTACAGGTAGTAAGTTCTGCTTTAACACTGAGGCTTCAACTCCCACCAGAATTCTACACATCAGAAGTCATTTGCTCCCCATGTGGTCAAGCCATTTGTATATGTATTGCTAATAAATGTTTTAGTAAAATATTACATCAAAATCTATTTCATCTCCAAGGAAGATAATGATTTCATGAAATTTAGGATGAAAATATGGATGAAAACAAGGAAGGCTTAAGTTATAAAAAAGGGGGTGGATAAGGAACGTGAAAGGAAGGGGAAAGAGGAATGAAAAGAAATTGCCATGGTTTGGGAGTACAATACAACACAGGACACGTTCTATAGGATTATTTTGCAATTACCTAAAGAATCATAGATAAGAGTGCAAGGAATCTGTCCACACACTAAATCCAGCTGGGAACCTGGATCCCAATATCTGGCATGAGTCCAGCTGAGGATCTGGAGCCCATAACAATGCCTCACACAATGCCAACTGGAGCCCTGCAGCCCATGGCAAAGTCTCACATAGCCTACTTTATGAATCTGGGCTAGAAAGACCCCAGGGTTAGTGATGGAAGTCAGAAAGTCTATGCCAGTGCTAAAGGGTCTGTGCTAGCAAGCTGAGAAATCTGACCAGCAGCTAGGAACCATGCTCAAGGTAAGCACCAGAGATGCCTTGAAAAGTACCACAACCATCCTCAGCAACAGTGAGGTCCCAGGCTCCTCCAGAAATAGGAAAGCTGGGTTCTCATCAGGAAAACCAATGAGACAAGCTTATCTAGAAGGCTGAGCAGTGCATCATCTTCCCCTTGGAGCCAAGAAGCAGTACGCAAGATGAGGACCAGAGCTCCCCCAAAATGAACTCGTCTTCTCAGTGACAACAAGGTCCCAAGCTTCTCCTCTGACAAGAACAGCAAAGTTCATCAGGAAAGCCAGCATGACAAAGTCATAGCCCAAGAGAACCAGAGGCTTCCAGGGCTCCAACAGCTTCTCCAAACAGCACTGGCAGCCTCTCAACAGCTTCTCCAGTTCTGTCTCTATGCGGCTGGCAACAGTCCTCAGGTGGGCCTCTTGCATCCAGCACATGCTAGTTCAGTTGAGCTGGGTGTAAGAAGTTGACCACCAATTAGTAGTCCACTATAGGAATGAAGACATGCTATGTATGTGCATCAGCTCCACACAAAAGACATAAATGTTATGTGCCACAAAGGGACTAATAATTTTTTTAAAAAAATAAGTGATGGATTATGGTGAGGACTTCTGAACCCATGTGTCTTCATTTTACTGCACGCTCTAGGAATAGCATCAAGCAGTTTGGTATTTGCTATAGTTTATATCCAAATTGTCCCCCAAGGCTCAAGAGACAGCTTGATGGTCTAAGCTTGGCAAGCACAAGGACCCAGGTTCGATCCCTAGTATGACATAACGTGCTGAACCAGGAAACAGGCATGGTGGCACAGGCCTGCAATTCCAGCACTGTGATGGCTGAGACAAGTGGATCAGAGTGAGTCTGAGCTGCGTAGCCAGAACCTCTACCAAATAAATAAAATATTTTTTAAAAATTAAATTAAATTGAGCTGGGGCAATGGTTCAGTGGAATAAGCACTTCCTTGGCAAGTGTAAGGGCCTGAGTTTGATCCTCAGTTCTGCCAAAATAAATAAATAAATAAATAAATAAATAAATAAATAAATAAATAAAATTAAAAATAAATAAATGGTTCCCCAGTGTTTCACATGTTTGGAAGGTGAATGGACTCAAAACAGGCCATGTCCATACACCAGCTCTGTGGCTCAGTGAGCTGTTAAGTGGTGGGGCCCAGCTGGAGGTGCCTCATTGGCACCTCACTTGGGCAGGTGCACTCTGATCTCTGGCCTTTCCCTCTGCCCCTGCTTCTAGTATGCCTGGGGTGAGCTCTTACCCTGCCATGCACCTCTGCCATCCTATGCCTGCCTTAGCATAACCAGCCATTGACTGAAGCCAAGACCAAAATTTTCCTCTCCTTGTCAGGGTCAGACATCGGGTCACAGTGATGAAGAGAGTGACAAAGATAATACTTTCTAAAGGAAAAACTAAAATTTTTTAGAAACTTCCCTTTCCTAACAGAATAGTGGGGGGCTCAGAGAATCTCAGGTAGTAGCAGGAGCACATAGTAAATGAGGAAAATGTTGGAGGAAGCTTAGCCCTCAGGACTCACAAATGCAAATAAGTAAACTAAATAAAATAGGACCTGAATCAAATTTAAAAAAATAAAGTTCTACATTTTGTCCTGCTGAAGATACAGGTTATATCTTGTGATACAGGTTGCTGTACTAGCACATGGGCACGCCAGAAATCCTCCGAAGGAAATGATATAATATAATGGACATAAACCTCATCTATATGTTAGCCAGTTCTGGATTGGAGATTTTTTTTTTAGGGAAGGGTATACAGGATGTTCAGGGTCTCACTACTAGATCAGACTTGTACTGATCTGCCTGTCTACATGCTCCTATGAGCTGAGATTACAGGAGCCCCCCCACGTCCAGTCTCAATTGCCATCTCAGCGAGCCCCGGGGACAGGGCCAGCAGGGCAGGCCAAGGCATCAAACCACAGTCCCTACACCTGCTTGCAGGCACTTTTTCATCCTCTTAGCTATTTGGCTGGGCCTGGAGATATATCTTAAATGATGGAGTTTGAAAGGTAAATTTTTAAGATTTGTCTTCAGTTTTTATAAGAATTAGACATGAAAGTTTTGAAAAGAGATGAAAATGATGTGACAGTAACAAGAAAGCTGACACTGATACAGAAGAAATGTTAATATTGCCCTCTATCTCATGTGCTGGACAGTAAAAAGAGAAGAGACCTGGAACCAAATACACATCCATGTCTGTGGTTCAGTGGGTCGGTGGTAGTACTGGTGCTTGTGGGGTAACAGTTTATTTCCAGAGACAGAGCATCTAACTTTACTTTCTTGGTATGAGGGGAGAATTACACTGGAGGTCCATGATGCAAAGGATGCATGTACCATACATGCATATATTCTGCATGCAAACGGAGTCAAGCTCTGTGAATAGCAAATCACATATTATAAAAAGTACACCAATAGATATATAATCTGAGAATTAAGATAAGTATCATCACACAATTTGGAGATTATCTTTGCAAATTGTTTTCAGATGATTTTGAACATTAAGTTATCTGATGTATTTAGAACATAGTTTAACACACAATAATTCTAAAATTAATTGATGTGCACAAACACACATCAATTAATTTTAGAAATATAAACACTATTTCTTGATATCCATTAACACCCATGAAGATTGAGATTTTGATGACTAACTTACAATCCTTAAATTTCAAGAGAACTATAAATTATTTGAAATGTGGCAAGGCCATGGATGGGCTTAAATGTTGAACATAAGCTGTAATTTTGAAGAAAATAAGAAAAATTAATAACAGTCAAAGAATTGAAGTATCCCATCTCTGACAGGACTAAACAAAAAAAGAGGCTACAGAGGAAGGACCATTTTGTATTTGTATATACAGAATAGTTAGGATACATATATAGCTACTTTCACTTAACTCAATGAAAAGATTTGTACTAATAGTGTTTGGACAGGATATCCTGTCTGCATCTTGCACTATGAAGAACCACTAAGAAGATAACAATGTACAATGTATTGATAA
>PVKA01023132.1:0-26471 GCA_004027165.1 Ctenomys sociabilis | reverse complement strand
GTACGAGGGATAATGTTCTTGTTTTTAATCCAGGCTGTGTGCCACCTGGAGAGATTAGACCAGAGCAGATCTAAAGAGATAAGTCAGTAAGTAGGCTAGTATAATAGGCCAAACAAGTGTGGGGCTTGGGGAGATGGCTCAGTAGAATAAGCTCTTCCCTGACAAGTGCAAGGGCCTGAGTTCAATCCCAAGTTCCCCAAAATAAATAAATAAATATGGGAGCTAGGGAAATAGCTCAGTAAAATAAGTGCCTTCCTGGCAAGCACAGGATCCTGAGTTCAATCCCCAATACTGAAAAAAAAAAAAAAAAAAAACCTCCCAAAAAGTAAATAAATACATGTACACAATATATTTTGATCTCCCCTTATATCCCCCACACACACCAGAAAAGCTGTAATTAAAAACCAAAAAGATAGATGATCTAATTTGCTAGTAAGAGCACAGAACATTTTGCATTACTGGTGATGGGGATACCTAATGGCACAGCTACTTTGGAAGCCAGTGTGACAGCTTTATTCAGTGAATGAAAAGGAAACAGCACATCTGGTAAATGGGGACACTAATTGTGGCAACTCCATATAATGGAATTCTCTACAGGGGCAAACTCCTAGCATGGTCAGCTACATGGCTGAATCCCGAAAGCATTATGGCAAGTGAAGGAAGCCAGAGACAGAAAGTCACATACACTATGATGCAATACAGACATCTGACCTTTGGGACAAATGAAACTACAGACAGAGAACACAGTGTGACAGAGCTGGAGGCAGAGGGTGAGAGGGACTGACTGTGACAGGACACTGTGGATGATGAAAATGTTCTGGATCTTGATTACAGTGGCAATTCTGCCACTGCCTCCAGTTGTCAAAACCTACTGAACTACGGGGCTGGCCAAATAGCTCAGCAGATTAAAGTTCCTGCAAGCAGGTTTTAGGGGCTGGGGGTTCGATCCCTTGGCCTGCCCTGCAGGCCCTGCCCTCATGGCACTTGAGAAGGCAATTGAGACTGGGCGTGGTAGTGCACACCTGTAGTACCAGCTCTTGGGAGACTGTAAACAGGAGAATCACTATAAGTCCAATCTAGTAGTGAGACCCTGAACACCCTGTAGACCCTTCCTTAAAAAAAAAGAAAAACCTACTGAACTATATATATATATATATATATATGGTACCTTTTACTGTAAGCAATTGTACCTATTGTATCTCAATAAATCTTTTGTGTGTGGAGGTACCAAGAATGGTACCCATTACCAATAATACAATAATAAATCAATTAAACTCAGGATCTTTTGGGCCAGGGAGATGGCTCAGGGGAATAAGCGCTTCTCTGGCAAGAGCAAGAGCCTGAGTTCAGTCCCTGGTTCCGATAAAAAAAAAAAACAAAAAAAAAAACTCAGGACCTTTCACTTACCAGGCAGGTGCTGCTTTTTGTTTTTGCAATGCTGGGGAATCAAACTGAAGGGTATTTTACCACTAAGCTACACTCTTGCTAAATTAACCCTCCTGCTTCAGCCTCCTGAGTAACTGAATTACAGGAATATGTGCCCAGATCAATCTAAGCAGGGGGTAAACGAGAGACAGTCAGACAGAGATAGAGACAGAGAGACAGAGACAGAAACAGAGACAGAGAGAGAACAAGGAGAGAAAGCGAAGAAAGGGGAGCCAGATCGTAGATTCAGAGTTCTGAAGGTTTTTTTTTTTTAATGTATTTGGTACAAGGTCTACAGGGTGTCACTATGTAGATCAAATTTATCCCTCCCAAGTGCTGGGATTACAGGCGGGCGCCACCACGCCCAGTCCCCATCACCACCATCTCAGCGTGCTCTGAGGGCAGAGCCAGTACGGCGCACTAGGAATCAAACCCTGACCACTGCACTCTGCTTAAGCAGTACTAAGGTTCTTTTTTTTTTTTTTTTTTTTTTTTTTTTGGAACTGGGGATTGAACTCAGGCCCTTGCGCTTGGCAGGGAAGCACTTATTCCACTGAGCCAACTCTCTGGCCCCATGCAGGCTGTGTTTTTTTTTCTTTTTTTTTTTTGGAGGAATCGGGGATTGAACTCAGGTCCTTGTACTCGCCAGGCAAGTGCTTATTCCACTGAGCCATCTGCCCAGCCCCTGAAGGTTCTTCAAGGCTTCCTTGAGCTGGAGCTAATACCCAGTGACAAGGAGCAGGACATACAGATAGGAAACTCAGAGGCACCCTGGTTGCTGCAAGAAGTCTATCAGTGGTTCTACCTCCCTGGTAAATTCTTACTCTCTTTTGAAGTCCCACCTGAACATCCCTCTTCCGTGAGGTCCTCCATGACCCCAGCCCCTGGAATGGAAGCCCCGTCAGAAGTCCAGCCCATCCTGGCTGTTTTTGGCCGTGTCCCTGGAGCCTAGAACACCTCAGCTGCCTCATAAAAGCAGGCACTTTATGTGTAGTAAATGAATTAAAGCATTCGTAGCAGTGTGCAACAATATGAATAAACCCTAAAAGCATCATGCATGAGAAAGATAGATACTGTCCTGGATATTTTTCTAGCACTGATCATACTGTTTGGCCTATTCATTTGTCCTTTACACTAACAATCTTCCTGATCACTAATGTCAGCTTTCAGTGCTTGTTCCCAGCTTGTGGCTCATGGAATTGAAGCAAAGTGAAAGACCTGAACCTCTGGGTTGATGATTCTTCAGTGACAAGGAGACAGGGAAGAGCTGGATGTGGTGGCCCACACCTGTAACCTCGCACTAGGGAGGCTGAGGCAGGAGAACCGCCCCAAGTTGAAAGGCAGCTTGGGCTACACAGAGTCCAGGATCCAGCCTGAACTATATCACCTGTGTCTCAGGAAAAAAAAAAAAAAAAGAAAAAGAAAAACAACAGAGGGAGGGAGGAAGCATCCTTGGGAACCACTGCTTGCCCAGGCCCTAAGGTACAACTTCAAGGACTGCCACAATAAGGAAGCTGGCATGCAGAGGAACTCACCAGCATGAGCACCAGACTTCAGGTCACTCAGCCGAAACACAAGCAGAACTAGGGTTCAAATCAGATCTGATTCCAAAATCCATGCTGCTGTCTCCATCCACTCCCTTCCTTAGGATCCTTAATTCCATGGTTTTCAAGGCCTTTGGCCATCCTTCAATAACATCATTTACTGCTCTGACCCCAGATACCTCTGATAATACAATCTCCCTCCTCTTAACATTCCACAGCCTTTTTTGGTTGTTGTCCTGTGTGAGTCAGGGACTTACTATGTTGTCCAGACTGGTCTCAAAGCCCTGGCTCCAGCAATCCTCCCGTCTCAGCCTCCCAGGCAGCTGGAAGAAGTACGTGCCACTCTTCTTAGTTCCCTTTTGTTTTTGACATTGCTGCCACCACATCCACCCTCACGGCTGGAGCACTTCTCTTCCTCTAAGGTCTGCTAGTTGCCTGTTCTTCTTTATCCATCTGCCTCAAAGTTCAGCATGTTTTAAGCCTTTTTTTACCCTCTCATCTCAGGAAAATCCAGTACCTTTCCTCTCATATTCCCAAGTCAGTGTTTCTTGTGCGGCCGGTCTCTGCATCAAACCGACCTGTGAACCCTCCACCAGGCTCTCAAAGTCCTCCCGCCATTGCTTATGCATCATGGCTAGGCCAGGCAGCTCCAGTCTCCTGCATCTGTCCCACTCTTTGAATTAGAGGGGAGAGGGACCTAGCATCTGCGTAGGTCAAATCCCAGCTCTGCCACCCCCTCGCAGTATCCCTTGGGCTTCAATTTAAATGTCACTTCCTCAAGACTTGGGTTAGATTAGTGGTTGCGGCTGCCAGCTTCTACTGTGTCCTGAACTCACCTAGCCCAGCATGGACCACACAGCATTGTGGTGGCTTATGTAGCTGCTGACCAGCCCCATCACTCCACGCCATCCTACCTGGGGAAACCTCTGCCCACCTGAGGTCCTCCAAAAACAAATGCACCCTGCGCCTCCACACGAGCACTCCCTGGCTTCCTCAGCACCCTGCTCCTCCACACGAGCACCCCCTGCCTTCCTCAGCACCCTGCTCCAGGTTCCATCCCTCTCTGCACTGCCACCCTTGGAAAATAATCTGCTCAGTTTTGATGACACCTCACTCCTGGCCTCTTCCTGGGAGCTAAGTAGGGTCTGAGCCCCTTCCTCTGCTCTTTGCTTTGAGTCTCTAGACTCTGCCCTTCCTATTTTCTGATCTCTGACGGTCCCACATACGCTTGAGTTTCACCCAAGTTCTCTCACGCAGTGGGCTTGTGGCCCTGGCTTGTGGCTGGGCAGGCCCTTCAGTGCACCAAGACACCTGGCCAAGGGGACAAGGTGGAGGCTGCTTCTTTCCAGTTTGCCCCACTGCGTTCCTAAGCTTAGCCTTGCTTCTCCAGCTGCCCATGGGATAGCCCCAGAAAACACAGCTGGTAGATCTGCTGGTAGCCAGGAAGCCTGACCGGGATGTGGCCCTTAACTAGACGGTTTTTGAAACAAGTTCCCAGCCACTGCTGTCCCATCTCACTGCCTTTCATAGACTTGGTCTTAGCCCCTGTACCCTGGGCCCTGGATGAAAGCAGAAATAATGATGCATGGGGAGCAAAAGGCTAGAGGGTTGTAAGGGCAGAAGGAATCGAGGTGGCTTTCCCACTATTCATACCTACAATACCTAGAGTTCGTTCACTAACATCAGAGTTAGTGTTTTTACATTGTCCATTTTGAAAGGGATTCTCTTCAGGCTTTCTCATTTTATGTTTCTGAATAGCCTGGAAATCACTGAAGATTTTTCCATCTTCCTTACATTTGTATAGCTTCTCTTCAAATCTGAAAGAATTCTCTGCATCATATCTAGACTTTTAATATTAATCAATGTTCCCCACATTACACCTCTGTAGAGCTTCATTTGGACTGAACTCAGCAAATCCCACTCTGCTGAGGTGAAGTTCACAGCTACATCCTCAAAGGTCACTGTCTCCATTGGTTGGCTTGAGGGTCTCTGAGGATCCTTCGCAGCCTACAGCAAGATGAAATTATGGAAATAATAGGTCAAGTCAGCTGTAAACTCTCAGAAGGGCAGAAGGAGTCGGGAAGCTAGGAAGAAAGGCCATAGATGGGGCCCAAGAAGGCACACCAGCTGGCTTCATAGGTTCAGAGATCTTCTGGAAGGTATCTCCTTTGATGGTCCTGAAACTCCAGAAACAGAAATTGCTGTTATCTTCATTCCATGGCCAAGGACAAGAAAGCTAGTGAACGTTGCTGAAGATCACACAGCCTGCAGTGGGACCTTGAAACAGGTCTTTTGACACTGAGTGCCATGTTCATTTCTGGGCTTCACCTGTCTCTAGGTAGCTGCCAGGGAGGTATTGCCTGGTGGCGTGGCATTGGGGTATTGGGGTTGTACCTGAGGCCAGGAGTACCCATTTCTCAGGGTGACAAAGGAAGAAAGACCTAAGAAAATGTGACGCTATCCCAGATGGTGAGAGCTGGCTTTGCCAGAGAGACTAAAGTGTGTCCTGGAGGCAGGGATTGGAGTATCTAAGGTCCTTTCTTACCCAGAGAGTCCTGGGCAGCCACATGCCCCTGGGCAATGACTTTTTTTCCTATGCCTCTTGAAAATAACCCTTGGGGGACTGGGGAGATGGCTCAGTAGAATAAGCGCTTCTTTGGCAAGCACAGGGGTCTGAGTTCAGTCCCCGGCTGGCACAGTAGCTTAGTGGATTAAGTGCCTGCTTGGGCAAGCCCAGGAACCAGAGTTCCATCTCTGGTCCCACATGCTGCACTGGCCCTGCCCCCAGGGCACACTGAGCTAGCAAATGAGTCCAGGCATGGTGGCACATACCTGTAATCCCAGCACTGGGGAGGCTACAAACAAGAGGATCATTATGAGTCCAACCGGTGTAGTGAGATGCTGTACCCAATACATTAAAAAAATGAAAAGAAAAGAAAAGAACCTTTGAATCCAAACCCAACTGAAGCAATAATTCTAAATGTACTGGTGCAGGCTTTGACCTTCCCATTTTTGTGGAAGACAGCCTGGTCTAAGCCCTCAGAACCACACTCCAACTCCACCCTGGCTCCAGAGAAATTCCCCAAGTCCTGCACCAAGCCAGCTGCTGGCCTTCACCCTCCTACCCTGTTGTATCTAAGGCCATGCTTCTTCAAAGCCCTTCTCTTTGCTGGTCTCTCCTCAGTTCACCCAACCACTGTCTTATGACGCAGAGTCTCACTATGTAGTTCAAGCTGGCCTTGGACTCACTATATAGTTCAGGCTGGCCTCAATCTCAAGCAATCCTCCTGCCTCAGCCTCTCACGTGCTGGGATTACAGGCATGCAGGACTACTCCTGGCTCCCAACCACACTTAGTGCACTCACCCCAACCTCATCTAGCACCCACTAATTATTGAGCCTAAGCTACTTGCAGAGCCCTCCCTACAAGCTCACTGTGCCTTCTCATAGTATCCCATTCATTGCCTTTGTTTGCATCCTAATCCAGAAGCTCCTGGGTTCCTCCAGCACAAGGCTCACTGGTGCTTGGGCAGCCCCTCTGCTGAGGCCTCCCAGGTGACCCTCCTCCCACATGGACCCTTGCTTTCTCCAACACTGAGGAGTCACTTGGTCCTTCAAGAAAAGGACTGAGGGGCAGGGGAGATGGCTCAGTAGAATAAGTGCTTGCCTGAGTTCAATGCCCAGTTCCACCAAAAAATAAAAAGAAGACTGAGATAAGCCAGTCCTTAATTCATTACAGATTCCCACCTCATACCTTAGTTGCTATTCTAAACACCCCTACTCAAAAAAAGAAAACAAATGATAAAGCAGAGATGGACTCCAGACCCTCCTCATACCCCAGTCTTCTCTCCCACCCTCATCTGAGTTTCCACAGCCATGCTGGGAGAATGTGGAGGGACAACAGGAGTGACCAGTCCTAACAGAGTTATCTCTGAATTTACTCTGAGCTAAACCTGTCTGGCAGCTTCTCCTCCTCCTCATCGGGGCTTGGGAATGCAGGCTGATGGGAGAGGGGACTCCCTTCAAATCTCCACAAGTCTTTGTTCTGGAAACTTCTCACCAGGTCCCCTCCCATTCCACCGTCTCCAAGCACTGGCATCCCAACCACTCCCAGCCCCTTCTCCATCCCCACCCTAAGCTCCATTGCTGGCAATCTGAAACAAAACTCCTTCTTCACACCCCTCTTTTAAGCTCTCCCAGAGGTTATCAGACTTGAGAGAAAGACCTAAAGCACAGAAGAATCTGGAAGTGGTTAAAAAGGGCAAGCTGGCACTGGATACCTAAAGATCAGTATTTGCCCGGATGCAGCAATAGGTCAGGAATGTGACCAGGACATTCGCTCAGAGAGATAAGGTGCAACCTCAGCTCTCCACCCCTTAGGTCCCAGGCTGTGCCTGCACAGGTCCCAGAAAGCCCCAGAAGGTCTGAACTGCAGAGTGAACAACGGGAGTAGAGCAAAGATCGGGGAGGATCTTCAAAGGGTCTTGGAGCAGAAATGTGGGGTCTGAGTCTCACTGAACTTTGTATTTCAAATCCTCCAGGGTCCTGACAGGATTTAAAGACCTCATACCCTGTGAGCCATTTTTAGGATTGACTTCCTACCTCTGCCTTCCTGAGTGTGCCTGAGTCTTATTCTACAGTTAAGTGATTTCAATTTTTTCTGGAATGAACATATGATCATTAACATTCACATCCATTGCCACCCAAGGAGACCGTCTGGACAGGGAGTGAAGCCACTGACGTCTGGAGTTAATTGACTTCCCCAAGGTCACACAGACCACCAAATACCTAAACTGGCTGATTTAAAGCAGAGCTGGGTGTGGTGGTTTAGGTCTGTAATCCCAGCCTTCAGGGAGGCTGAGGTAGGAGTGTTGAAAATTCTAGCCCATCCTAAGCAATTTAGAGAGACCATGTCTCAAAAATAAAAAGGGCTAGAGATGGAGTTCTGTTCAAAGGCCCTGACCTAGATTCATTCTGTAGTACCTCCTGGAGCTTAAAAATAGCAAAAGGATAGCCCATGGCATACTTAACTGGTATACTTTATCGTACACTTCTGCACGACAGTTCTCGAAAACAGTTCTCAAAAAAAGAATGTGAAGGTCAGAAAGCAGGAGAGGGGCCAGGGAGATGGCTCCATAGAATAAGTGCTTCCCTGGCAAGAGCAAGGGCCTGAGTTCAATCCCAGGTTCCACCAAAGACAAAAAAAAAAGAAAGCAATAGAAACCCCTTATGATCATGGTATCTCTCCTGCCAGATAAGTATAGGAGAAACCTCTTAAATTCACTGGAAATTCCAATGTCCCTCCCAAAAGGCCTCATGCAAAACTAGTAGGCACTACTTTGTCATTTGCATGTCATTTGCCTGCCAGCCTTCCACAGGCCCTCTCCTCACCAGCCTCTCCTTGAGTGCAGTAGAGCTGTCCCCACAGGAAGGCAGCAGATCTGGAACAATCATCTCTGCATCTGTGCCCCACCCAGGCTCCTCCCAAGCCCCTTCCCTTCCCAAGCATCCAGCCTGCCCTGCCACCACCACCTGTCCAGCTGGCAGCTGGTTAAGAATCAATAGGCCCACTCCAGAGCAAAGAGCACAGCCCAGTGTAACCAGGCCCTGCCCCAAAAACAAGCTGCTGGAGTTGACCAGCTTGAACCTCTGCAGTTCTCCCAGTTCATTCAGCTGGGGGTGGTCATCCCGCTGGGGGAGAGAGCAGAGCCCAGAGCTTCCTGCCCAGCCTCCATTCTTCTCTTCTGCAGGAGGCAGTCCCTTAGGGAAGCTTGAGATCCAGATAATTTTTTTTTTTTTCCCCGGAACCGGAGATTAAATTCAGATCCTTGCACTTGCCAGGGAAGCGCTTATTCTACTGAGCCATCTCCCTGGCCCTCCCTTTTTTTTCAGATAATTTTGAAGAGAGTCAGAGAAGGAAGGCGAGAGGTCTCAGTAAGGAGGGTGAAAGGGACTGAAGTGCTCAATATCAGTATTTGTTTGCCCGAAGGTATAAAGGCTGATGTACAGGCTCGGAGATGTATGACCCCTGTTCAGATCACAGTGCCCTCAGAGATCAAGCCTCCAGGAGTGAGGATAGGGCAAGAAGGAGTCTCTGAGATTGTCGTGCGCCTCCTCCCTAATCGAGTTGGTGCTTCTGCGGTTTGAGAATACACAGTTGTATGGTTCTGCGTGGTGTGCAATCAATTGGCCAAGCGTGGGCACCAGCATTTGGAAAGCGAGTGCAAAATATGAGCGTGGAAGCCAGCAGATCTGAAGCTCAAGATTGAGTTTCTTTTCCTCTTCTCCAGCTCCAGTCTCTTGCTGGAGACTGCTGGAGCTCCAAGATTGCCCCTAAGATAGCCTCTGCATGTGGGGAACTTGGGCCGTTGACTGAGGACAGCTAGAGACCCACATCCCTCTACACCGCACACCCCTGAACCCCCAATCTCTACCCTACAGAACTGCCTCTACCTAGGGGAAAGAGGATTTAGAAAGTTCACAGCCCCAAACCACACTTTTAGGGACCAACAACACCTGTTGCTCTCAGTGGCCATTCCAGGCAGGTGGGGGAGGGGGGAAGGGGGGCCGGGAGCAGGGCGGCCCTAGCAGGGCTGTGTGCCAGGCCCGGCCCTGTAGGGGCTGGAACCTAGAGCGCCCATCCCCTCTACGTCCACCTGTGTCGCAAGAACCTGGGAGGCAGCCTCGGGGATCTGGGCAGGGCCTGCTCCTAAGGTCCCCACCCCCTCTCTCGGTGGTATAACTTGGGTCACAGACAGCCACCCTCTGCTACCCGAGCTTGAGTCCTGGTCTCTGGCTTACCTTCCCGGGCAGCATGAGTGTCACCACGCGCTCTACCACCTTCTCCACCAACTACCGGTCCCTGGGCTCGGTCCGGGCCCCCAGCCAACGGGTCGGGCGGGCCAGCAGCGCTGCCAGCGTCTATGCCGGCGCCGGGGGCTCGGGCTCCCGGGTCTCCATGTCTCGCTCCACCATCCTCCGGGGCGACATGGCATCCGCAGGTCTGGCCGCGGGAGTGGCCGGGGGTCTGGCCGGTATGGGCAGCATCCAGACTGAGAAGGAGACCATGCAGGACCTGAACGACCGCCTGGCCTCCTACCTGGAGAGAGTAAGGAGCCTGGAGACGGAAAATCGGAGGCTGGAAAGCAAGATCCGGGAGCACCTGGAGAAGAAGGGGTCCCCGATCAGAGACTGGGGCCATTACTTCAAGACCATCGAGGAACTGAAGGCTCAGGTAAGGGGCAGGAAGAGAGGGGCCCAGACCCAGCGGGTTTCGTCACCCAGATATCTCTTTCCTCCATGCATCCAACTGTGGAACTTTAATAGGGTGGGGCCCACTGAGTCCTTTTACCCCTTTGATGTCCAATCACACCCCCAGCAACAGGGTAACTAGGCATAGGGGGCCTCTTCTCCAGAAGAAAGGGGTGAGAATTCTGCAGAAGTGGCTAGTGGGGAAGATCAAAAGAAGCCATAAAGTAGGTCTAGACGTAGTCACTTCTGGCTGCCTGGGGACAGTTGGAGCCTTAAGCGGACGGACACGGACGTGGCTAAGGCTGAGTCATCTAGAAGTAAACAGGTAGCCTACCTGTGGGAGGGGCCTGTCCAGGACATGAGGAGCCCGAGCAGGGAGGGGATCAGCAGATGTGCTGGCAGAAGCCCTAGGAGAAGGTCATCCACACACTCTGGTCTACCCAGTACTGACTCCCTCTACGACCCTCTCCAGATCTCCGCGAATTCTGTGGACAATGCCCGCATCGTCCTGCAGATTGACAATGCTCGTCTTGCTGCTGATGACTTTAGAGTCAAGTAAGTGTAGGGGGAGCAGGATTGGCACTAAGGTCTGTTCCTGAGGGTCGGTTAAGTAGAAACTCTGAGGGATCTATAGGTGCGCTAAGAGTATCAGTTTATTCATTTATCTGTTCATTTGTATAACCCAGTTTAAAAATACTGCCACTTAAGTGCCAAGAAGGATATTGGGGGTATTACCAGTTGGCTCAGTTGTTCATTAGAATGGGCCCAGGGCTGCTCATAGGAGGTGGTACAGGTTGAGAAGATTCTGGATTATCTCCACTCCTGTAGGTATGAGACTGAGCTAGCCATGCGTCAATCTGTGGAGAATGACATCCACGGGCTTCGCAAGGTCATCGATGACACCAATATCACTCGGCTGCAGCTGGAGACAGAAATCGAGACTCTGAAGGAGGAGCTGATATTCATGAAGAAGAACCATGAAGATGTAAGTGAAGCAGCCAGCCAGGGCAGGGACCCAAGGGGCCAAGACAGGGGTGGGAGAATAGATGGACAGGCTGCCAGCTCTTTGGGGAAGTTTAGAACTGTCAGCCTGGGCTCTTTCCAGTCAGCCTATCTTGATTTAAGAGCGTATCTGGTGGCTCACCTGAATTGTATGCAGTGTGATGGATCAAGGCGATGTGGGTGAGAGGAGATGAGGACAAAGATACCGGCAGCCAACACCAGGAGCCAGAGCTGGGAGAACCGGCAAGGCTTCCCAGAAGGGGTGTATGGAGCAGGCTTGGAGAAGGAGGGTAGATGGTCATAGGGAAGTGAAAGGAGAGAAGCCATCTATGAGTGACTCATTCAGGCCGTAAGAGGGTGGCATCCCACTGTCTGGAGCAGAAGCCCAGAACTGATCTTCCCCAGTGGCAAACCCAAAGTTCTCTGTGCTCTCTCCATCTGTTATTGCAGGGCTCTGGGGAGAGAGTCACTGCTGAAGGGCCTGGTTGGCATTGTGACCTGAGCTCTCTCCATTGCCCCTGTGTCCTTTAGGAAGTCAGAGGCCTTCAAGCCCAGATTGCTGGCTCTGGGTTGACCGTAGAGGTGGATGCACCCAAATCTCAGGATCTCGGCAAGATCATGGCCGATATCAGGGCTCAGTATGATGCCCTGGCTCAGAAGAACCGAGAAGAGCTGGACAAGTACTGGTCCCAGCAGGTATGCAGGAAGGCTGGCCACCAGGGTGTGGGAGGGAGGCAACCAGGGACAGAGGCACTGACAGATCTTTCCTTACCCTGCAGATTGAGGAGAGCACCACAGTAGTCACCTCGCAGTCTGCTGAGGTTGGAGCTGCTGAGACGACACTCACAGAGCTGAGGCGCACGGCCCAGTCCTTGGAGCTTGACCAGGAATCCATGAGAAATCTGGTGAGGTCCTTCTCATCACTTCCCCAGCTCCTGTGGACCCTGATGACCTCTGTCAGGGGACCTCAGGCCCAAATCTGTCTCGGCCCAATCCTACCCTTTCCTTCCCAAATGGACACAGCTTTAGAGTGAACCAGCTGAAATAGTCCACAAGTCTGTCTGCAATCCCAGCTACCCCAGCAACTCCCAGGAGGCACAGGCAGAAAGACAGAAAGTTCAAAGCTAGACCCTGGTCTCAAAATAATAATAATTTTGTTAAAGGATAAAGATGGGGCTGGGGATGTAGCTCAGTGGCAAGCACAAGGTCCTGAGTTCAATTCTCTGTACCTCCTCTGCCATAAAAGGCTGGAAACATACCTCAGCTCTCCCTGGGTTCAATTCCCAGGGAGTGGTAGAATTTCAGAGAGTGAAGGAGTGAGCAGTCTGCTTCTGAGGAGTCACCCTGGCCCTCTTTCCTGTGCCCTGCAGAAGACTGGCCTGGAGAACAGCCTGAGAGACGTGGAGGCCCGCTACGCTATGCAGATGGAGCAACTCAATGGGGTCCTGCTGCACCTGGAGTCTGAGCTGGCACAGACTCGAACAGAGGGGCAGCGCCAGGCCCAGGAGTACGAGGCCCTGCTGAACATCAAGGTTAAGCTGGAGGCTGAGATCGCCACGTACCGCCGCCTGCTGGAAGACGGAGAGGATTTCAAGTGAGTGGGCTAAACTACCAGCATGGGTGGGGGTCTTCTCCCCAAAGCCAGAGCTGCTGCTGTGGATCTATTCACTGGTGTCCACTGAGCACAGGGCTGGTGGCATCGACCCTGGAAGTACTTAGAGTACTATGAAGTTTAGGTTTTCCCTTCTCCACAGGAAAGGGCTGAGGGGGGGGTTGGAGATAAAAAGGTAAGGCTTAGGTGACTTTCCTCCTCCTTCCTTGTTTCCCTCTATTCTGATGGTTCATCGCTGTGGCTGCTTCTATTACAGTCTCGGGGATGCCCTGGACAGCAGCAGTGCCTCGGTGCAAACCATCCAGAGAACCACCACCCGCAAAATCGTGGATGGAAAACTAGTGTCTGAGACCAATGACACCAAAGTGTTAAGACACTGAAGCAACAGAAGTTGGGTACCCTTGGGGAAAAAACAAGCAAATAAAAATTCAGAAGTCATTGGACAAAACCTTGTGTCTTCCTTGGCTTTTCATATTGTATACAAACACCTCTATCACTGTAGTGCCATCTCTGACCAGGCAGAAATCTCATGTTCGAGGGTTTATATGGGGGAGGGGGGCAGAAGAGGAGTCTGGCTTCCTGCCTATACCTTCTCAGAGAAAGAAGGAGTGTCTCACCTCACATATCCTAGTGGGGAAACTACAGAGCATGGGACTGGGGCTGGCCCTGTCCTGCCAGCTGCTCAGGGCTTCCCCCACTCATAGGCTCCCTGTGGAGGACCACCTGGGTGACTCACCTTGAAAGAAGAGCAGTCTCCATTTTGGCTGTGCCTGGCCCTATTTCCATGCACTGATATGTAGAGAGCTGGCTAGGAGTTTTCCTTATCCCTTCAATTGGCTTTAAGTGATGCATGTTGGTCTAGCCAAGGTGCTGGCAGGAGTCTGAAGATGACACATGTGTTTCCTTGATAACCCACATCTGCTGCTCTTATGAGCCAGATTCAGACAGGACAAAGCCAGTGCTCTGTGCTGTTGGCTGGCCTCGACAGAGGCTATGACTTCCTGGGGCTTGAATGACTGCACATCAGAGCTGAAGCACTGGACCCCAAGATATTAGATACTGTCATAATTGTGTAATGCAAATTACTCTTTCTGCATATCCTTCTCTCTGCATATGACAGGTGAATGCAGACCTCTTACCTAGCCCAGCTCACAGTACTCACCTACTTCCTATAATTCTCAGTCAGTGATCCTCAAGCCACTCCTTCATGACTGAATAAAACATGGGTCAGCCCTGGGTTGAGGGCTTTGTTCCAGAAAGCTATCTTCATGGCTGGACTGAAGAGCCCTTGTCTCCTTGTAATTATAAATGTGCTTTAGTGTCTTTATTCTTGCTATGGGTTGCATTGGAAGTGGTAGATTGGAATTAACTTGGCTAATATTATTCCAATAACTTATCTTTGGGATTACAAATATAAACTTGGATGGAGATCAGGACCAAGAGGGGTTCCCAACGTTCCCCTGGTTCTGCTCCTGCACTCAATGGGGATAGGTCCTTCAGGGTGCGAGAGGTCTGGCTAAAGTTGGGGTAAGTGTTTAGATCACTGAAAATCAAAGGGGCTCCCATGTGGGCAGGTGGCACCCCTGTGCATCCAAATGGTAAGAGTGGACCTTGTGGCCCAAAGCAGTGGTGCATGCCTGTCAAGCCAGCACTCAGGATGCTGAGGCAGGAAGATTGCAAGTATGGGGCCAGCCTAGATAACTTAACCAAGATCCTATCTCAAAAAATAAAACAGAGGAGTAGCTCAGTGGTAGAGCATCTTCTCCTTCCGCCATTAGTACTACAAAACAATGTTTACGTTTTATTTTATTTTAGTCTTTTTGATAAAGGTCTTAAGCTCACTGTGTAGCCCAGGCTGGTCTTGGACTCTCAACAATCTTCCTGCCTCAACATCCTGAGTGCTGCTGGATTCCACGTGTGCACCACCACACCTGGAAAACATTTTAAAACTAATGAGGGTCGGGGAAATAGCTCAGTGGCATAAGTGCCTGCCTGGCAAGCACGAAGTCCTGAGTTCCATCTCCAGTATCCCCCCAAAAAATCCATGTTGTTAAATAATGAAAATGTTACCATTCTGTACTTTTGACTGGAATTGTGTCATCTACGAGTGATGATATATGTGTAAAATATGCTTTTTTTAATTTTATTTTTTCTGTATTTTAGAAAAGGGTTTACAGGGTGTTCAGGGTCTCACTACTAGATCAGACTCCCAGGGCTTCTCCTGTTTACAGCTCCCTAGTTAGTGCTAGGATTACAGGTACGTGACACCACGCCCAGTCTCAATTGCTGTCTCAGAGAGACCCTGGGGTGGGGCCAGAACAGCAGACCTGGGATGCTTTTCTTATTGAGAAGATAATTTATCTTAGCTTTTTAGCAGTATAAAAGTAACATACACAAAATCCAAAAATAGAGAAATTAAAGTCCTCCATCTCCAGCCTGGCATGATGGCAAAATGTTGCAATCCCAGCACTTTGGAAGGCTGAGGCAGAAAGACTGAAAATTCAAATCCAAGGGCCAGGAAGATAGCTCAGTGGCTTAAGCACCTGCCTGGCACGCACAAGGTTCTGAGTTTGATCTCTGGTACTAAAAAAAAAGAAAATTCAAAGCCAACTTAGAGGACCAGAGAGATGGCTGTAAAAAAAAAAAAAAAGGAAGAAAACTTCAATGCCTTTTTGTACTCTTCAAACTAGATATATACAAGCACATTTCTTCTTTTCTTTTTTTTTTGTTGGTAGTACTGGAGATTGAGCTCAGGGCTTTGTGCATGCTAGACAGTGTACCACTGAGCTAAATCCCAAGCCCCTCTTTTGTGTGTGTGTGTGTATGGAGGACAGGAGAATTTTTAGCATTCTGTATCTTGATTTTCTTTCTTTCTTTTTTTTTTAGTACCTTGATTTCTTTCTTTTTCTCTTCTTTCTTTCTTTCTTTCTTTCTTTCTTTCTTTCTTTCTTTCTTTTATTTTTTTTTTTTGTGGTGCTGGGGAGCATATACATGGTGAATAAAATGAATACTACTCCTGCCTTTGAAGCTCACAGACTATAAAACCAAAGGCTTTCTTCCTTTCTTCCTTCTTTTTTTTCTTCCTTCCTTCCTTTCTCTTCTTTCTTTCTTTTTGAGACAGGGTTTCACTATGCAATTCAGGCTGACCTTGAACTCACAGAGATCCTCCTATCTCAGCCTCCTGAATGCTGGGATTACAGGTATGCACCACCACGCCCGGCTAGCGTGCATGTTCTATACATTCTTTCAACAAATACTGAGCACCAGCTATGTATCAGCCACTGTGCTAGGCACCTGGGATGCAACAAACAAAAATCTCTGTCCTCTTAAAGCATATTCCGGTGACCAGAGACAGATAAACAATAAAGACACTAAGTACATGGCATAGCATATTAGAAGGTGAGGGGCTGGGGTGAAACTGGTAAGGGGACTGGCAGGGGAGAGAACCGGAAAAGGGCCACAGTGACGTATAATGATTTTGCAATCTTCAACCAGAGCAGGACACTGTTGTACCTAGGAAAAGCCAAGTGCTAGCCAGGCATGGTGGCGCATGCCTGTAATCCCAGCACTCGGGAGGCTGAGGCAGGAGGATTGTTGTGAGTTCGAGACCAGCCTGAGCTACAAAGTGAGCTTAAGGCCAGCCTGAACTGCATAGTGAGACCCTGTCTCAAAAAGACAAAAAAAAAAAAAAAAAAAGAAAAGCCAAGTGCTGACTGGGCAAACTCTAAAACTGGTAGAGAAAAGCTATGGGCAGCAGCATCTGAATCCTTTTTCCCTGAAGAGATCCAACCAGGTCAGTTGGCCCCTGAGAAGGGCACAGGAGGGCCCCAGAGGGACAGAGTAGAAATCTTCACCAGTACAAGGGTCAGGAGAGCAGAGCAAGGGCACCCACCCTTCCTGAGCAAGGTGAGCCAGGTGTAAATATGGTTTGCGTAAGAGGTTAACCAGAAGCTTCCACAGGCAGAGGTGGTCACAATCAGGAGGGGAGGGCGGGGGATTGCTGTCTGCATGGGTTCAGGGTGGTGCACACTTATAATCCCAGCACTTGGGAGGCTGAGACAGGAGGATCACTGCAGGTTCAAGGCCAGCTTGGGCTACAAACATCCTACTCAAGAGCTAGGGGCTCTAGTGAGGTGCTTCCCCCCTTTTTAAACTTACCTACCCTGGACCAGAGAGATAGCTCAGTGGAATAAGTGCTTCCCTGGTAAGTGCAAGGGCATGAGTTCAATCCCCCATTCTGAAAAAAAAAAAACAAAAAAACAACTTACCTGCCCTGAATAAACATAGCAACTATTTGCTCCACTTCTCTCCTTCTCCTCTTTCATCTCTTCCTCCTTTTTTGTGGTGCTGGGGATCAAACCAAGGCTTCTGGCTTGCAAGACAAGAGCAAAGCAAGAACTCTACCACTGAGCCACATCCCCACCCCATTTCTTTTTTTTCTGTTCTCTGGCCTCTCCCAGTTTTTGCAGGGGATCACAGGAGACAAATCTTTGGGGAAAGATGGTTGAGTTTTACTTTCTGAAATTCACATTTGGGAAGCAATTAAGTGGTTTTCTTGCCCTATTCTCACCACCGTGTTCAAATATGAAACCTTAACACTGAAAGTTTGCTCTTAAACCACACAGGGCCCCCTGCAGCTCTAATGAGTAGCCCTAAAAGTGTGTGCCGTTTTGTCTGTCAATCACTGTACTTCTTCCTCCCAAGGAATCCAGCTTCCTGGCTGTCTAAAAGGACAAAAGATGGCCCAGCTGCTGGGTGATATAGGTAACAGACAGGCACGAGAAAGACAGCCCAGCAACGCCACAGGCTGCTGATCTGCAGGACAGTAGAACAGAAAGTCCCTGGCACAGCCTGAGCAGTGCTTGCAGTGAAGTCAAGCTGATGAGAGAAACCTGAGACGATGCACCTGATATGATTATCCCTCCCATTAGACAATGTCTCACAGTTCCCAGGGCGCTTATACATTTGATCCTCATTACAATCCGGTGAGGTATGCAAGGCAGTGGGTATTACTGGCTCTGGCTCAGAGAGTTGGACACTGAGGTCCACAAAGATCATGTGACCTGTCCAAGGTCGTAGAGCTGAAAGCTTAGAGCCAGAAACCATATGCAGGTTCCCAGGCCCACGCTCCTGCCTCCGTGTGCTGTAACACAAAGCCTGGCTGTGCTCCTTTGGATCACCTGGAAAACTTTACAAACACCAAGCCTGGGGGTCTCCTCCCCAGAAATTCTGACTCCTTGGCGTGGGACCCCAGGATTCAGGGAAAAGCCTGAAAAGCTTCCAGCAGGCAAGACCGATGCTTTCTCTAATCAGCACCCTGGCACTCCTTCCTCGTGCAGGCCATGCTGGGTCTGTTTTAGAAACGTCCTGCTGGAAAAGCCCAAGGCCCCTGGGGCAATCAATTCCCCTTCCCCAGAGGGATCAGCAACCTTCAAAGAGCAGCACATTTTGTTCTCCAAGCATCTAAGGGAAAAATGAGCTATCCCAACGTTATAATGTGGAGTCACTGCCCACACTGCATTTGTCCCATTTCATCCACCCACTGCCCAGCCCAGAGGATAAGTTGATAAGTGGTACTAGACTGTATGAAACATCATATGTCAGGTAGAGACACTTGTACAGAAGTAAAAATACAATTAGCATCAATCATGAGACTGATCTGGCTGTGGTACCTGACTTAACTTGGTTTGAAAACAGCAAGTCCTAGCTATATTCTGCTAATATCTGGCAAAGTCAATAATTTAATTTACCATGGCCGGGCGTGGTGGCGCATGCCTGTAATCCCAGCACTCGGGAGGCTGAGGCAGGAGGATTGTTGTGAGTTCGAGACCAGCCTGAGCTACAAAGTGAGCTTAAAGCCAGCCTGAACTGCATAGCGAGACCCTGTCTCAAAAAGACAAAAAAAAAAATAATAATAATAATTTAATTTACCACTTGGGGATGACTGGCCTATGGAAAGGAAGGCTCTGGAAGACTATGCACTATTATAACTAGCCATTCCATGGGGAAAAGGGAATGAAAGGCTACCGTGTGACATGGTTGCTTTGGCTACACTGGTAAACTTATAGAAAAAACATGACAGGCTGAAAGTTTTAAATTTTTGGCCCAAGAAGACTGGGTGCTTCTAAGATTTTTCTAAGTGAGTATCATGTTCCAGTAGTCATGAGCTGATATCAATGAAACCTGATTCATAGGTTATAAAATTGTGCCCTAAGTTAAAAATCACAACCTTTGCAGATCTTAGTGAAATCCTAAGATACTGATTAAGGACAGGTACCCCACCAGTAAGAAGAAAGTTTTGAGGATGTACTTAAGGATGGTATATTATTACATACAGCTAAACCAGGCAGAAGGATTGTAGGCAGTCAGATAGGGCGAGGTCCTCGAGAGATCCAGGACAAAAGTGAAACACATCTCAACTGTGGCTGGAGACACACCAGGCCTCAAGACAAAGACAAGAGTGCCGGGTAATGGCTCAGTAGAATAAGAACTTCCCTGGCAAGCGCAAGGGCCTGAGTTCAATCCCCAGTTCCGCAAAAAAAGAAAAAAAAAAAAAAACCAAGATGACCAAGCTTGTATAGTTTCTCAAAGGTCACACACCAGGCCTAATGAAGCCCAGATAGTTATCAGTCACTCCGGCAGTGACCAAGACCTCTGGAATCATCATTTCCTAGAAAAAGTCTTTGTTCTTTCTGCCCACCCTTGTTACATGACTTCTTTCCCTATTGGTTAACTATTACTTAAGCCACTATACTTGTATTTGTATTGGTCAAGCACAGCTGGAACCCACATGGTACCCAGGTGGATTTCGCTCTATAAAATTTCCCTGTAGATGGGGTCCTGGGAGGGGTCCATTTGGAGGCCCTCCTGCCTCTCAGGAGCTGTCTTTTTCTCTTTCAATAAATATCTTCCTACTTTTAACCTCCTGGGATTGTTCCTAGAATTGATTTTTAGAGAACACAAACTCATCGTATCAGACATTGAACAGGTTGGGGGTTACGATATTTTCCTAATATCATAATTGGAAGTTCTGGCATCACCCTTGTACCAGAACGACCAGGTGCATCTCACCTGCTAGTTGAGGAAACCCATTCCTCTCTGCCCAACAACTAGGCTCATCCTGCCTTGTGTGGAGATTCAGTAAAGCCTTCACCTGAAGCGGTCAATGTACAGTGGCTCTTCAGGTATAAATTGAAGGGGATAAGTATAAAACACAGCCATAAAGATTGTGCTGGTTTACATGGATATTAACTGGAGAATACCCATGGTATTAGATCCTAAGTGTGCTAGAAAGGAAGAAACACACTTTTAGATTGACCAGTTATAGCTATATGGGTTCAGAGATTCCAAACTCCAAGCTCTGGTGCTAACAACTGGGAATCATTTGATCTCTTTCCTCAGCTAATTGTTTAAAACTTACAGTTAGAGCCAGGCTGGTGGTGCATGCCTGTAATCCCGGCACTCGGGAGGCTGAGGCAGGAGGACTGTTGTGAGTTCAAGACCAGCCTGAGCTACAAAGTGAGCTTAAGGCCAGCCTGAACTGCATAGTGAGACCCTGTCTCAAAAAGACAAAAAAAAAAAAAAAAAAAAAAAAAACAGTTAGTAATATCTTATAGTAGATAAAGCTGAGATAGCAGGAACACATTACACAAAGTAGAGAAGGGATGCAAAGTCTTAAGGAAAGGAAAATGTTGGAGCAGATAGATCATGTATAATCTGCTCACTGCCTTCATTGAGGCATTGAGAAATATACCAGTGATGAGCACAACTATATCCCCAGTCCTGAGAAAAGGATGGGGTTTATCTGTTTGTTGAGACAGGGTCTCACTATGTAGTCCAGGCTATTTTTGAACTCACTATGTAGTCCAGGCTGGCCTTAAACTCATGGTGATCCTCCTGCCTCAACCTCTCAAGTGCTGGGATTATAGGCATACACCACCATGCTCAGCTCAAAAAATGTTTTAAAGAATAGAAACAAGCAGCCAGATAAAAAGATATAGAAAGCAAGGTTGGGAAGAATTGTAAGCATAAGAGCTTCTGTCTCCATGGAGTTGGTGTGTACCACTCTTTGAGTGTACTGATTGATACATTCTCTGTTTTTTTTGAGACAGGATCTCATTATGCAGTTCAAGCTGACCTTGAACTCACAGCAATCTTCCTGCCTCAGCCTCCTGAGTACTGGAATTACAGGTGTACGCTGTCACATCTGGCATGATACAATCTTTTAAAATACCCTGATGGCACTGGGGAGCAAACCTAGGGCCTCAACCAAGGCAAGCAGTCTACCCCTAAGCCACCCCCTACCTCTGGCCCCAGTCTCAGCAAAGCATTCTCTTTTTTTTTTTTTGTGGAACCAGGGATTGAACTCAGGCCCTTGCGCTTGCCAGGGAAGTGCTTATTCCACTGAGCCATCTTCCTGGCCCCAGCAAAGCATTCTTAAAAACGTGCTCTGCTGACTTTTTCCTGCTTGCTTAGGGCATGAAGATGACTTTCTCCCCAGTCATAGAAATAGGCTCCTTGGTTTCAATAGCAACAAGGAGATCCCAGAACTACCAAGGCCTTGAGGTAGCAATTGATCACCAGAGGTAAAATGGATCTGGTTACTCTGAAAAACAAGGTCAGTCAGGCACAGTGGAATTTAGGAGATTGGGCTGAGCAAGAGGATGGCTGTAAGTCTGAGGCCACCCTGAGCTACATAGTGAGTTCTAAGCAAGTCTGGGCTACAGAGTGAGATCCTATCTCAAAAACAAAAACTGAAAACCAAGATCAAGGCACAGATCAGAAAGATCTGAGTAAAGCCAGGGGTGGTGGCACATTCCTATGATTTCAGCATTCTGAGAGGCTGAAGCAAAAAGATCCCAAATTCCAGCCCAACTTGAGCAATTTAGCAATGTAGAAAGAACCTGTCTCAAAATTTAAAAAAAAATTGTTAAAGGGGGGCTCAGGACACAGCTCAAAGCAAAATTCTTCAGTTAAGTCTCTTATACCAGCCGGGCGTGGTGGCGCATGTCTGTAATCCCAGCACTCGGGAGGCTGAGGCAGGAGGATTGTTGTGAGTTCGAGACCAGCCTGAGCTACAAAGTGAGCTGAAGGCCAGCCTGAACTGCATAGTGAGACCCTGTCTCAAAAAGACAAAAAAAAAAAAAAAAAAAAAAACCCAAAAACCAAAAAAAAAAAAACGCTAAGGGGTGGGAAAAAGCGCAGTGGAAAAAAGAGCCGATTGAAAAAAGTAAAATACTGAGATTTATTTCATGGATGAAAAAAAAAAAAAAAAAAAAAAAAAAAAAAAGACTGGCTGCAATTTTGGGCAGGAATTACTCAATTATAAGGTCTAATCTTTTTTTTTCTTCAGTTTTTGTGGTTTTATTGAAGCACAAAGAAACATGCACACAAGCTGTCTACTCGTTTTCTTCACTGTGCGGCCTGGCATTGGGAGTGGGGACTGGGCTGGTTAGTTGGGCTGCTCTTTCCATGACGGCCTTGTGTTCTTAGAGGAGACGCTACGAGCAGTCTCTGCGCAGCAGGACACGTTGCACTTCAGCAGCTTCTCTAGCTCTTAAGCACTGTGCACCAGGAACTTCCAGGAGCCGCAGGACAGCATGTGCTTTGTCTTCTATTGCTTCCATAACCTCTGTTGGGCGTCAAGATCTGGCCTCTGAGCCTCCTCCACACCCTGCTGTCGATGCCTCTGGCTTTCCACCAGTTGCACTTGATTTTGACATATTGGTCTGACTGGTGCTGGGCAAACTTCTTGGTCCTCTTTGTGATGATCTTGGGCTTCATGAGGGGTCTGAGGGCCCCCAAGGTGCTGAGTTGGAGATGGCTGCCAATCTGTAGGAAGTGAGCATAAGGTCTAATCCTGAAATAACTATGCAGTCTAGTAAAGTTACCTCTGGAGGCTGGGTATGTGGCTCGGTACTAGAGCACACATGTAGCACGCGTAGAGGATCAACAGCATCAAAAACAAATAAATAAAATAGTCCTCTACAGTAATATCTCAGTTCATGAATGCTTCTGTTTGTAAACAACTCAGTTTGTGAACAAAAGCATTCAGCAAAATTTTTGCTTTCATTGACAAACTGCACACCAGGTGACAAATACAGTCACAAGCCATCTTCCCACACAAACACAAACACAGCTCTCTTCCCCCAAATTGTAAAATAGATTAAATGTATCAACTGAGTCACCATTGTATTTCTTTTTTTGGCTGAACCGGGGATTGAACTCAGGCCCTTGCACTTGCCAGGGTAGCACTTATTCTACTGAGCTATTTCCCCAGCCTGTTCACCATTGTATTTCTTTTCTCTTAAAAATATATCTGGGGCCAGGGAGATGGCTCAGTAGAATAAGCACTTGCCTGGCAAGAGTAAGGTCCTGACTTCAATCCCCAGTACTGAAAAAAAAAAAAAAGAAAAAAATCTGCCAGGGGCCTGTGAAATAGCTCAGCAGACTAAGCGCCTGCTTTGGCAAGCGTAGGGACCAGGGTTCAAACCCCTCATGCTGGCCCTACCCCCAGGACGTGCCAAGTTGGCAACCAAGTCCAGGAGGATCATAGCAAGCGCAAGCTACGCAGTGAGATCGGTACAAATACAGAAATGAAAATAAATAATAATAAAAAAATTAGAACTGGCAGAAAAAAATGTTTTCTAGTAAACATGTGTGAGTGTCCTACCTCAGCCTCTCAGAATCCGGGGACTGTAGCCTCACCCCTCCTCCCATTCTTATTCCTTAACAACCACTGATCTTTCCTCTGTCTCTACAGTTTTGTGTTTTCCAGAATGTCATAGAAATGGGATCCTAGAACATAGGGCCTTTCTCTCTCTCTTTTTTTTTTTTTTTTTTTTTTTGCAGAACTGGGGATTGAACTCAGGCCCTTGTGCTTGCCAGGTAAGCACTTATTTCACTGAGCCATCTCCCCAGTCCCACATGTGGCCTTTCAAGGCTGCTTTTCCTCATTTAGCGTGATATATGTGATATTTGTCCATGTTGTAGAAAGTATCTTCATATTTTAATTTCTTTTTTGAACCTTTTTTTTACTGCTGAGTAAAAGTCCACTTGATGAATATTCAACCATTTGTTTACCCATTTACCAGTGAAAGAACATTTGGCCCAGCATGCTGGGCCTCATCTGTAATCACAGCCCTTGGGGCACTCTGGAGGCTGAGGCTGAAGACAGCCAGGAGTTTGACACCAGCCTCAGCTACATAGTAAGTTCAAAGCCAGCCAAAAAATAGAGGGAGTTAAAGAACCACAGCAAGAGGAATGGTCCAAGGGCTAGAACATACCCCTCCAGTACCCCCAGTGGCCAACTCCTCCAACTAAGCCCCATCACCTAATGGCCCATTTGGCTATGAAGTCTTCAGTGGACTATTGCACTGATGAGGTTAGCATCCACGACCTAACATTCTTCCAAAAGTTTCATCTCCCTCTTCTTTCTTTTTCCATGCCACCATTTTTTTTTTAATTGTCAGGAGAAACAATGGTGCTGTGCCGTCAACAGTTACCAATCTTCTCCAATTATCATGGGTTAGGTGCTTGACTTAAAACTCCTGTTTACATCTGGGCATGATAAAACTATAGTATAATAATTCCCTTAAAAAAAATAAAGCACACAGTACCATGTCTTTATTGGGGATTAGACACATGTGAGAAACAGCTACATGTAATCTTTAAGACAAGGCAAAATGCATCTTAATTTCAGAGTTTTATTTTATTGCACTAAAAGAACAGTAATGTATTGATAGGTACAGAGCTGGCCAGGATTTTTCCTTATCCCTTCTTTTTTTTTTTTTTTTTTTGTCTTTTTGAGACAGGGTCTCACTATGCAGTTCAGGCTGGCCTTAAGCTCACTTTGTAGCTCAGGTTGGTCTCGAACTCAACGATCCTCCTGCCTCAGCCTCCCGAGTGCTGGGATTACAGGCCTGCGCCACCACGCCCGGCTTCCTTATCCCTTCAATTGGCTTTATGCAATACATATTGGTCTAGCTGAGGTGCTGGTGGTAATCTTTGAAGATGGCACACATATTTCCCTGGTAACTCCCACCTGCTGCTCTTTAATATGAGCCAGGTTGAGACAGGACGAAGAGCTAATGCTCCATGCTGTCAGCTGAGATCAAGCCTCGAGCTAAAAGGATATGGCTTTATGGGACCTGAAAGATCACACATCAGAGCTGAAGCATCAGACCCCAAAACATTAGATACTATTGCAATTGTGTGATGCGGATTACTCCCTGCATATTCTTCTCTCTGCATATCACAGAGGTAAATACAGGCCTCCTACCTAGCCCAGCTCACAGTATCACCTACTTCCTGTCATTCTCAGTCATTCATCCTCAAGCCACTCCTCCTCCATGACTGAATAAAATCCAGGTTCGTCTCTGGGCCAACGCATTTGTTCTGGAAAGCCATCATTATGGCTGGACTTAGGACCACTTGGCCCCCCATAACTATAAATATGCTTTAGTGTCTTTATTTATTTATTGGCAAAATCAGGGACTGAATTCAGGCCCTTGAGCTTGCCAGGCAAGCACTTATTCTACTGAGCTATCTCCTAGGCCCCTGGTATCTTTATTCATGCTGTGGGTTGTACTGGAAGTGGGACATTGGAATTAACTTGATGAGATTCTAATAACTTATTCATGGGAATTATAAATATAAACTTCCCTGACTAAGAAGAAAACCAGGAAGGGCTCTGTATAGTGTCAGACATTATGTATTTATTTATTCATTTATTTATTTTATGTATTTGGTACATGGCATCACTAGGCAGCGTGGACTTGCAGTGATCCTCCTATTCTCAGCTTCCCCAACACTGGGATTACAGGCCAATATGCCCAGACTTGGTGGCTGACTCAGTGCACCCAGGGGAGGGCCTACCTTGGCATGTGGTGCTAGGGATTGAACCCCAGTCCCTGAGCTTGCTTAAGCAGGCACTTAGTCCACTGAACTATCTCTCTGGCCCTTAGTGTCAGACTTTAAACCTACAGAAATGTAAGACTTAAAATACATGTTCAGATCAGTAGGGTTGTGATGATTTGTTACAACAGCCATCAAAATTAGGACACCATCAGAGGACGACTTGTCCTCTCTCATTTCCACTTACTGAGGTAATGTGTTTGTGGTTAAAGGAACAGGGATAGAGTACAGACTGAGATCTGTGTGATAGAACAGGCCAGAGCAGGTCAGAAGGCTTTGGAAGAGAGCCCCTCGGGAAGGTGCTTGTTTTGGTTTAGATGAAGAAAGCCATTCAAGTCGACTTGCAGAATTGCCCTGGTGTTGTCAAGCTCACCATCCTAGCTGGACATAGTGATACGCCCCTGCAATACCAGCCCTCAAGAGGCTGAAGCAGGAGGATTACAGAGAGTTGGAGGCCAGCTTGGGCTATGTAGTGAGACCCTGTCTCAAAAAGCAACCATTTTTTTAAAAACCACAAGAAAAAACAATAACATACCAATCAACAGGATCTATTTGACATTTGTAAAATACTCCACCAATGGCAAAACACATATTGTTTTCATGTACCCGGTGAACAAATACCATGATCATATACTGGACCATGAAACAAACCTCCACAAATGGAAAATAATTTAAATCATGTAGCACCTGATCTCTCACCTCAGTGAATCCAGTGCAAAAGTC
>PVKA01023131.1:0-36024 GCA_004027165.1 Ctenomys sociabilis | reverse complement strand
AATCAGAGAAGTCCGTATTAACTGGAAGATTTAAAGTAAAGAAACCCCACAGCTCTGAGACAAAGAGCTGGACAGCAAGAAGACAAGGCTTCTGCTACGCCACTACCCTTTGGCTGCCACTCACAAACTCAGCTGCATTAGAAGAGACAGCATTTAGCAGGGCTATGGGAAAAGGGAGTCCTCCTCCACTGCTGGTGGTAGCGTGGAAATCAGAGTGGAGATGCCTCAAAAAACTAGGACTTGGCAGGGCCAATGAGATAGCTTGGTGGATTAAAGTGCCTGGTTAGGCAAGCTTAGGCAAGAGCAGGGACAATGGGTGAATCCCTGGCACCACATGCTGCGCCAACCCTACCCTCAGGGTGGGCTGATTATGTGCACCCATATTCATAGCCACAGTTTGTAATAACCAAATCTTGGAAACAGCCAAAATGTCTATTAATTGATGAATGGATAAAAAAGATGTAGCTTTTTCTATAGTAGGATATTATTCTGCCATAAAGAATAAACTTGAGATATTTAGATAAATGGATGGCCCTCGAGACCATACTCCTAAGTGAAATAAATTGGATAAATGTGTATCACATCTCTGATGTAGGAAACTAAAAGTGTAAATAAGAGCCAAAATATATAATAGATATTGTAAAGTAGAAAGAAACTGTTCAAAAGGAAAAGGGAACTAGGAAGGGGATGGGGAAAAGAAGGAAGGAAAAAGAAAAAAATTAGAAAAAAGGGATAAGGGAAGCAAAGCTTTGGAAATACAGTGGTTCCTCATGGAACATCATGGAGATTATATTCCAAACACCCCTGCGCTAACTGAAAATCAGCAAAGTAGCAATGTTACATTTATTTAGTATTTATATATACTTTAAGGATTTATAAACCCTTCCTGTACTTACAAACCTTTCCCACACTTTTAAAAACACTTCTAAGGGCCAACCCAATAGCTCAGGGGGACTAAAGTGCCTGCTTAGGCAGAGTGCAGTGGCCAGGCCCTGCTCCCGGGGCACACTGAGATGGTGACTGAGACTGGGCATGATGGTGTGTACCTGTGATCCCAGTGCTTGGGAGGCTGAAAACAGGAGAACCACTGCAAGTCCAATCTACATAGTGAGACCCTATACACCTTGTTGTAAATAAATAAGAAAAAAAAAAAAAAAAGAAAGAAAACCCTTTTAATGTTCTTAACCATTTTCTAAACTGATAAACCTATGCAATTTTAACAACATATGTACACTATACGATACTACAAAAATCCCACAATATATTTAAGAATCCCTGATAAATAGCTTAGATTAGTATTTTTTGAAAACCTGTGCAACAGTGTAATGAGAAAAGGGGCTGAAGGCAGAGGAGGGAAATGAGATAAAAGGAAATCAAGATATATCATGAACAGGCATAAATTCCAGAAGATGAATGTGATCATATGTATCAAAATGGTATCAATAAACTTGGTAATAAAAATAATGAGTTAAAAGGACAGCCCTGAACATGCCCAGTGTAGTTTTCTGCTGTAATCAGAGATCAGCAAAGACTTAGTTCTGCACGTCTAGCCCACAGCCCCGAACATGCCCAGTGTAGTTTTCTGCTGTAATCAGAGATCAGCAAAGACTTAGTTCTGCACGTCTAGCCCACGTATGTATCAACCACATACTCTGTGCTAACAGAAAGCAGCTACCACCCTACCTGATGGCTGCTGCAGGGCAGCATCCTGGGCTGCAGACCACCTTCTACAGCCAAAACCTGCAGCCCAGTAAGCACACTGCCCCACACGCACCACCCACCCTCACACTGAACTGGGCCTTCCCTGGTAAGGGTGGTGAACTTGAGTTGGACACTCACCTCTACACTGGTGGGACAGCATTCCACAGCTCGGCTGAGCATGATTCTAGCATCTTCAGGCTCTTCCAGCTCAACAGCAGCTTTCCACAAGCGAACAGAGTTAGGAACATGCTCAAGGGCTGAAAGAAGTCAAACAAGCCCAGTCATCGAAAAGGGAAAGAAAAACAGGACATGCATATTCACAGGTGTGTGTGTGTGTGTGTGTGTGTGTGTGTGTGTGTGTGTGTGTGCAGGGTCTCACACTATGCAGCTCAGACTTGTAGTGATTCTGTTTTCTGCCTCCCTAGTGCTGGGATTAAAGGAGTGTGCCACCACACCCAGACTCCATCTCTGGCTCAATGTGCCCAGGGATGAGGCTAGCACGGCATGTGGTGCCAGGGATTGAACCCTGGTTCCCTGCACTTACCTAAGCAAGCTCTTAGTGTTGGCAGGGTTGATGATTTCCTGCTACAGACCTGCTCTTCTAGATCAAAAATGCATAAGATAGGTACATGTATCTTTCTATACCAGAAAGCAAGGAAACAAAGATCACTGGAGTCATATCAGTACCACAGGGGGCATAGGCAACATGAGTGACCCCAAAAACACACTGAGCATGAAGAACCAGGCAAAAAAAAAAAAAAAAAAAAAAAATCAATACCATACAGTTTTCAATTCATAAGGAGCTTGAGAACCAGCAAAACTAATGTTTGTAAAGTAAGTGAGAACAGCGATTTCCTGACAGATGGTAGTGCACAGAAACCAGCAGCAGTCACTGTGGGGACATGATGCGATGCTTTTTCTTTAAAGTATGATACTGTAATCTCAGCATTTGGGAGGCTGAGGCAAGAACATCACCATGAGTTGAGGCCAGCTTGGGCTACAGAGTGAGACCTTGTCTCAAAACAAACAAATATATAAAACATGATACTGGGAATTTAACACAGGGTCTTTACACCTAACTACATCCTCCTCCCTTTTTTTGAAACCAGGTCTCACTTGCTAATTTTTTGTTGTTGTACCAGCAATGGATTTCATGATCTTGTGCTTCTTAGGCAGGTACTGTAGGGAGAGCTGAGGCTAAAATCAATGAGAGGTGCTGGGCTCAGACAAAGCCTGCCAGAGATCACATACAGTGCTTCCAGCCATGTAAATAAGCTATTCCAGACTGCAAACATTGCTCTACAAAGAGGTTGAAACTGGAATCAACCACCTGAATATATAAATAAATACTCTACAGTTCTTAGACAGCTACTTTCCTCCTACTGCCCTACCCCCCAACAACAAGAGCCAAGCCTGCTAGCAGCAAATGGCACCTAAACAGGGATATGCTGGGTAAGGAAAACAGTGGGTGAAGAGACGCGTCTCATTAACACACAACTGAGATAGGAGGAATACACTGGCACTGTCAACATTTAGCATCAGTACTGGCAACTATCAGGTATAAAACTTGGAGCATGGAGGTCCTCTGACCTTAAAAATAAAAGCTTAGCCGGGCGTGGTGGCGCATGCCTGTAATCCCAGCACTCGGGAGGCTGAGGCAGGAGGATTGTTGTGAGTTCGAGACCAGCCTGAGCTACAAAGTGAGCTCGAGGCCAGCCTGAACTGCATAGTGAGACCCTGTCTCAAAAAGACAAAAAAAAAAAAAAAAAAAAAAAGCTTAAAGGTGTATTGATTTATCAAGTAAGTATGGAGCAGGGGGCCAGCGAGGCAGCGCAGTGGTTTAAAGTGCCTGCTTAGGCAAGCTTAGGGGGCTGCAGTTCCATTTCCCCACCACCACCACCACCAGCACCCACCCCACCAGCCTTGCCCTCAGGGCAGGCTAAGCTGGGCCAAAAAAAAAAAGTATGGAGCAAACAGAGCCTCCAGGACCAGAGAACTATATGTACCTATAAGTATTTTTTGCATGTTTAAATCCCGTATTTAATTTTCTGGATTTTGGTTAGAAGTGGTTTTATAACCACAAAGGATGTGGTTTGGAGCACTATTTTAAAATTAAGCCCCAACGGAGAAAAAGGGGTCAAAACAATATCCCCTGGAACCCTCTAGCTTTGCTCAATGAGAAAAATAAGCCAGATGAGTAGGGAAGGGAGGTGGGAGAACAAAGTTGTTTATTTCAGCTGCAAGGGTGAAATGTTATGTTGATAGACTTAATACTGGTTCTTAAGGATTATTAATCCTGTGTTACAATGTTCAAGTTGTGAAATGATAAAAATAAGCATATCTTTGTATCAGAAAACTGATTTTTTAAAAATCATGTCTGATTGTCAAGGTGACAAGGTGTGATACAGCTGGGTGTGGTGGCCCACCCCTGTGATCCCAGCACTTGGGAGGCTGAGGCAAGAGGATGGTTGCAAGGTGGAGACCAGCCTGAGTTAAAAAGTAAGCTCAAGGCCAGCCTGAACTGGCATAGAAAGATTGCTTCAAAAAGATAAATAAAATGGTTGACACATCATGTCAACTTGAGAAGTTTAGAAGCCTTGCTGAGTGACACATGGGGGTGATTAGGGTCCTCACTCAGTAAATAGCCTCTTCCTGTGCAGGAGAAGGGCATGGAGATAACAGGGCATGCTGCACCCACCCTAGGGACCAGCCTATCTACAATGTACAGGAGAAAAACACAAGTTTTTTCCCCTCCACTTAAGACTGGCAATGGCCCAACATATACAAATGCTGTTTCCAAATGTTTTGTACAACTTTTCAATTTATCCTGCTACAGAAATTCCTTATATATAATCTTCAAAGCTCAAAAAAATCATTGAACATGATCACCCATATGCTCAAGATTTATTACGAAACGAAAGGGGAATCATCCCTACAAACTTCTTAGCCTTCATAGGCTCACTTCATAGGCTCACTTGGCAGTGTATACTATTATAATTCAATCAGGTGCCGGGTGTGGTGGCGCATGCCTGTAATCCCAGCACTCGGGAGGCTGAGGCAGGAGGATTGCTGTGAGTTTGAGACCAGCCTGAGCTACAAAGTGAGCTCGAGGCCAGCCTGAACTGCATAGTGAGACCCTGTCTCAAAAAAACAAAAAAAAAAAAAATTCAAACAGGTAAAGTAAAAAAGCTGGTGACAGGAGCTGGGGAGTTAGCTCAGTGGTAGAACATTTATCTAGCAAGGTGGAAGTCCTGGGTTTGGTCCTTGGCACCAAAAATAAATAAGTAAGTAAACCTCACCTAAAAAAAAAAATAAATAAATAAAAAGGCAACAAGCTGATGACAATGATGCCTCAAAGACTGATCTACAACCAACAGACAAGGATGGGGCTAGCTCTGACCTGGGGCCTGTTGAAGGAACTGACCTAGCTGTGCTGTTGAGTCATATCCTTGATCCCTCTGCTAAATTCTTCAGACTGGGCTTGAATTTACAGTGCTCCTGCATCATCTTCCGGGAAGGCAAAGATTACAGGAATGCATCAGTTGTACACCTAAGGTTTTTGAGATTTACTAAAAATTATTTCAAAATAAAGAATGACCATGGCCAGTCAAATAGTTCAGTGGATTAAAGCACCTCCAAGCAGGCACAGTGGCCAGGGGTTCGTCCTGGGCCTGCTATGCCAACCGTGCCCCCGGGGTACACAGAGGCAGCAATTGAGACTGGGCATGGTGGCTCGCCTGTAATCCCAGCTCTTGGGAGGCTACAAACAGGTGGATCACTCTGAGTCCCATCTAGAACACCTTGTAGACCCTTTCCTAAAATACTAAAAAAAGCAAGCAAGCAAGCAAGAAAGAAATATCAGGGGGGCTGGGGAGATGGCTCAGTGGAATAAGTGCTCCCCTGGCAAGCACAAGGGCCTGAGTTCAATCCCCAGTTCTGCCAAAAAAATTATGTATGCACCTTGTACAATACCAAAACGTTATGAAAACAGTTTGCAATGTATTATTTCATCGACTCTGTATGGTTATGGTGTTTTGAAACTGTCTGATTGACATCTGTAATTCAATAAAATAAAAATAAATGGAAAGAAAAAAAAAAAAAAAGAAATATCAGTATCAGAAGGCCTTCATAATTATACCCCTTTAAAAAACAACAAAAAAGCCACTGAGTGTGTGCTCTGGCTTCCTATCCTAACATGTTTTCTCACAAGACTTTCAGAATCAAACAATTACTGGCCAACAAGCAAAAAAGCAGAATTTCGCCATTCCTCAGGGGATTCATATGAAGACAGGTAATAAAATCAGGTATAACTCCAAGAGAAGACATTGGAGGAGGACCAACCTAGGACTGTAAGGAGTTGTACACGAGCTGCAACACATGTACCCTCTGGGAGGTCACAAGATGATGTCCTCTTTTAATCATGGTTAAGACAATACTGAGTCAAGTTTTTAATTATTTTTTATTTTTTGTATTTTAGGGAAGGGTCTACAGGGTGCTCAGGGTCTCATTACTAGATCAGATTTGTACTGATTCTCCTCTTTACAGCCTCCCAAGTGCTGGGATTACAGCCATGTACCACCATGCCCAGTCTCAACTGCCATCTCAGCACACCCCAGGGGGGCGGGACTGGCACAAGAGGCAAGAACTGAACCTCCAGCCCCTGTGCTTGCTTGGAGGCACTTTAATCCGCTGAGCAATTTGGACAGCCCAATGTTTTTAAAAAGATCATTAGCTAGCCATGGCTGTATGCACCAACAGTCCCGATTATTGATAACACTAAGGCAAAAGGATTGCTTAATTCCAGGATTTTAGGGCCAGTGTGGGCAACACAGCAAGACCATGACACTTCATAAATAATAATAATATAGTATAGTACAGTACAGTACTGTATAGTATAATATATGTAACATAATATAATATATGATACAATATAATATAGTACATGCCTATGATCCCAGCTTTTGGGGGGATGAGGCAGAAGTGTTGGTAACAACTCCTAGGGCAGCCTGGACTACATAGTGAATTCAAAGTCAGAAAGAAAAATAGTAACAAAGATTAATGGTGCACACCTGCAATCCCAGCTACTGAAGCAGCTCAGGCAAGATAGTGGCAAAGCTGAAGTCAGCCTGGCTGATGCAGTAAGACCCTGACTCCAAATCAGCGGTGGAGCACAGTGAGCCCTGGCCCAGAATGCACAAGGCTCCATGCCCAGCACACCAAAACAAAGACACATTAGCTGGGCATGCCTGGGATCCCGTCAGGTCAAGGCTGGCCTGGGCTACACAGTGAGGTCAAAAGAAACACTGCCAGGGATACAGCTCAGCAGCATAAGTACCTGCCTGGCAAGTGCCTGATCCCAAGTTTGATCCCCAGTACCACACAAGTAAATAAATAAATATTTTTAAAAGGTATTAATTTTTTTTTTAAATACACATGGTACTGGGGATGGAGCTTTTGGACTTTATACCATGATATAGCCCTTGTATTTTTAAAATTTGTTTAAGCTGGATGTGGTGCCAGAGCCTGAAATCTCAGCACTTGGGAGGCTGAGGCAGGAAGACTGCATGAGTTCAAGAACAGTTTGGAATATATACTGAGTTCAAAGATACCCTGTCAAAACCAAAAAAGAAAACAACAAATTATGCTTGAGATGAGGCTTCACAAAGTCACTAAGATGTCATGTCTGGCTCCATGTTAAATAAATAGGAACCACGTGTGGTGAAACACACCTATAATCCCAACACTCAAAAGGCTGAAGCAGGAAGAACACTGAGTTCAACACCAGCTTGAACCAGATATAAGACCCTCTCCAAAAAAAAAAAAAAGGTCTTAAACAAAATGGAAAATGCAGAGAGCCAAGGGGTTATTCTAAAAGCTGGCAAATAAGGAAGAGAACAAGCCTCTATTTCTTCTTGAGTAACCTCAAGAGAAGGTGGAAGAAGAAAACTCTTAAAAAGAATTCTGGTCACTGAAGCAGAAAGAGAAAGAGAAGTGCAGTAGCACCACTATGCTCACTGAGGGGCACAAAGCGTGCAGGCGCGAGTTATCCCCCCACTCCAGGCTGTGGGACTCCAGAGGCCCTCACCTCGCTCACTAAGCTCACAACCCAAGAGCAATGAGGGCTCTGTGCCCCCTGACCCACCCACCAATACTTCCTTGCCAAAAATGGCTCTCTTTCTGATAGAGCCTCTGAGGTTACGTTCCAGTTAACTAGAGAACCCAAGAAACAGAAAAAGGCCTCATAACTGCAGCTGACAGAATGTACAGAAGAAATAACCCACCTCCTTCAAAGAACCAAGGAAAGACAGACTAACAAAATGGCAATGGACAAGCCTATAATCTCAGCAGGCTTGAGGCAGGAGGATCACAGGGAGTTTGGGACCAGCCTGAGCTATATGACGAGAGCCTGTCTCAAAGAAAAAAAAGAAAGAAAAAGAAGAAGAAAAGCAAGCAACAACTGGAAAAAACAAATGCCAACAGTCAGACCTGTCCACATCCCTACTCTCATCAGCCATGTACATGATTATACACACACACACAGGTCTGAAGTATGCAGAGATGATAACTGGGAAAATCTGATCTCTCAACACTAGTGATATGAAGATCTTACTGGTATAATTACTTCAGATGTGGCCTAGTATTTTGATTAACTGTAAAATGTGCCTCTACTCTTTTTTAGAGGAACATGCTATAATAAAGTGAAGTATGCTTTGTACAGACCACAGGGTGAAGCTGGGTTGTTACCTGTACTCCCCTCCACATTTGAAAATCAGCATTAAAAATAAACTACAGCCAGGCACAAACCTGTAACCCCAGCATTCTGGAAGGCTGAGGGAAGAGGATCACAAGTTTGAGCCCAGCCTAGTGAGATCCTTTTTCAAAATAAAAAATACAAAAGGGTTGAATATGTGGCTTAGTGCAAAGAGCCTGGATTCATTCCCTAAAACTAATAACAACAATAAAAAAAAAAAAAAAAAAAAAAAAAAAAAAAAAAAAAAAAAAAAAAAAACACACACACACAATAAAAAATCAACTTCAGGGGCTGGAGAGAGAGCGCAGAGGCTTACACGCTTGCCTTGCAAGCACAAGGCCCTGTGTTTGATCGCAATGAAACAAACAGTTCCCTACACTGATTGTTAGCTTATAACACCCAGCTAAACTGAACCACTGTGATCCTGACTATGGGAGGCCACCTGAGGACTGTTGTCAACAAAATAATGAGGCCTGGAAAAGGAGAAATGCTATTAGGGAGCTGTTGGGCCTCCTGAAGGAGTTTGTCATGCTGGCTTTCCTGATAGGAACTTGGCTGTTCTCATCCTCAAAGGAGTTCGGGACCTTGCTGTTGCTGAGAATGGCTATGGTTCACTTTGGGGTTGCTCTGGTCCATACTTTGAGCATTGTTTCCTGGCTCCAGAGGGATAGCATACTGTTCAATCTTCAGGAGAAGCTTGTCTTGCTGGCTTTCCTGATCTGAACTTGGTTATTATTGCTGGAGGAGCTTGGGACTTCACTGTTGCTGAAGATGGCTATGGTACTTTTCAGGGGAGTGCTCATCTCTATCTTGAACACCCCTTCCTGGCTCGAATGCAGATCCCCCAGCCTCCCTGCACAAATCCTTCACCCTACGGGCACAGACTTTCTAGCTTCCACTACTGATGTTGGGGGCTTCCCAGCATAGATCCTTGAAACAGGCTTGTGTGAGACATTCTTGTGGGCTCTTGGCCTGCAGTTGGACTAATAGGAGGCACTGTTATGGGCTCTTGGTCCTCAGTTGGACTCCTACAGGACACTGGCATGGGATCCAGGTCCTCAGCTGCACTCTTTCGAGTCTTTAGTGTATGGACAGATTTCCTTCACTCTTTTGGACTTGACTCTGGGTGACTGCTATACAATAATCCTATAAATTATGTGTCTTTTGTTCCTCTTACAAATCCTCAGTGGTGAGGCCAGGAAGATAGCTCAGTAAAATAAGCACTTGCCTGGCAAATGTAAGGCCTAAGTTCAATCCCTGGTTCCTCAAAAAAAAATCCTCAGTGGTGAATCACTTACCTAGAAAGTAGTCTTGTGTTCAATCCCCAACAAAGAAAGAGTGAGCCAGGCATGGTGACTCACACCTATAATCTCAGCACTCAGGAGGCTAAGGTAGGAGGAGTGCTGTAAATTCCAGGCCAGCCTAGGCTACAAGTGAGTTCAAGGCCCATCTGG
The DNA here is from genome assembly GCA_004027165.1 of Ctenomys sociabilis. Classification (NCBI taxonomy): domain Eukaryota; kingdom Metazoa; phylum Chordata; class Mammalia; order Rodentia; family Ctenomyidae; genus Ctenomys; species Ctenomys sociabilis. Next base: position 26,118 of record PVKA01023131.1, on the reverse strand, counting down.
AATATACAGACCCTGTCTCAAAAAAAAAAAAAAAAAAAAAAAGGAGGAAAAAAGAGGGCAGAAGGAAGATGCAGTGGCAGCAGCAACAGCTAGGCACTGTGAATATACCTATAATCCCAGCTATTACTGTGGCTAAGACAGGGCGATTGCCATGAGCTAGAGCAGTCTGGGCTACAAAGTCAATTCAAGGTCAGCATGAACTATAACGTGAGACCTTTTCTCAAAAAAAAAAAAAAAATCAGAATGCTTCTCTCAAGGGAGACTCAGGATCTTGTATCTTATAAACTCATGGGTCAATCTTGCTGAAAACATACCTATGTTTTTTCGTTTGTCTGTTTGTTTTTAAAGTATTTACTACATGGTCTCACAACACAGATCAGACTCGTGGTGATTCTCCTGTTTTCAGCCTCCCAAGCTCTGGGATTACCGGTCCATGCCACCACGCACAGTCTCAATCATGATCGTAGTGCGCCCCAGGGTCAGGGATGGCACTGCATGCCAGGAATAGAACCCTGGTCCCTGCATCTACCAAAGTAGGCACTTCAATCCACTGAGCTATCTGGCTGGCCCCAAACCTATGATTCAACATTATAAAAGTACAGACTCACAAACCTTCTCTTTTTGGAAAAAAACAAACCTTTTCATAAAATTAAAAGACTACAGGCCAGGCAAATAGTGCAGCAGATTAAAGTGCCTGCAACCAGGTACAGGAGCCAGGGATTCAATCCCCAGGCCTGCTGTGCCAGCCCCCCCCCCCCCAGGTGTGCTAAGACAGCAACTGAGACTGGGCATGGTGGTGTGTGCCTGTAATCCCAGCTCTTGAGGAGGCTGTAAACAGGAGAATCAGTACAAGCCAAATTTAGTAGTGAGACCCTGAACACTCTATAGACCCTTCCCTAAAAATACAAAAAATAAAATAAATAGACTAAATAATTTAAGGGAGTTCAGCAAAGCCAGACACAGCCCTGCCAAGTGCGTATGAGATGGTTCACTGGTAGCAGCAACTGCCTCCCTGTGTTTAGGAGACAGTGCTTCACTCCTCCAAGCACTTTTGAAAACCAGCAAGATTCTGCACTCTGAAGGCTGAGCAGGAGGATCGCTGTGAGTACAAAACCAGCCTGTACTACAAAGTAAACTCAAGGCCAACCTGAACTTCAAAGCGAGATTCTGTCTCAAAAAGATCTGACCGGATAGTTCAGCAGATTCAGTTCTATCTCCAGGCATGCCACGCCAGCCCCACCCCCGGGGCACACTGAAACAGCAATTGAGACTGGGCATGGTGGTGCATCCCTGTAATACCAGCACTGGGGAGGCTGAAAACAAGATCACTGAGTCCAATCTGTGTAGTGAGACCCTGTAGATCTTGTACTAAATATATATATATATATTTTTAAAGTCAAAAAAGAAAGAGGGGGAGGGGGAAGGGGAAAGGGTGTGGAGGGAGGAGAGAAAGAAAATGCAACAGAAGCCAGGCAAGGTGGCACATTATTGCCTATAATCCTAGCAATCAGGAGGCTGAGATGGTAAGATTGCTGAGAATTTAACACTAGCCTGAGCTACCTATTAAGTTCAGGGCCAGCTGAACTATATAGAAACTCAAAAAAAGAAAAAGAAACAAAAGCCAGCAGGAGAGCTAACACTGTAGGTGTTCCTCTCTTCCTATGACCAAGCCAGACCAGACAGTTACACACCACACACTTACCAGCTCCTGTGTGGACAGCATTATATCAACCAGATCCAGTCAAGAAGCAGCACCGGGGATATAGCCCAGCAGCAAAAGTGCCTGCCTGGTAAGCGCAAGGTCCCAAGTTCAATCCTGGTTACCTTCCCCCACACACAGATATACACAAAGTAGCAGTGGGGGCAGCAACAGCACAGACCTGAGACAAATGGGCCTGAGATGGGGAAACATAAACTCCACGGATCCATCCTCAGGGGACTAGTGTGAGGTGCCAGGGTCTGGGGCACCACAGGACTTCACCTCCATGATGAAACCCACCTGCTACTCCAGCAGCACCTAATATGAAAGACAACCGAGGGAGCACACCACTTTCACGTGCCTTCCATTCATGCCTCCAGTACCCTCACCTTCTAGACAGACAGCTCAGCAGTAGGTGCAGGAATTTCTGACCCTCCAGATCCCAAAGAAACCTGAACTACACCTGTCTCTGCAAAGGTTGACAGAAGAGTCACAGCTCCATTCCACAACAACTGAAGTAACCAATGTCCCTCTAGCCTCCTTGCACTCTACCTATAACTATGGACCAACCCTGACTCAGGGATAATACCAAGTTGCTACCACACAATGGAGAAACTATGTCGAGAACCTAGATGCTGTCTTGATTTAGTATTTCCATCCCCAGCATAAAAGTTAGTGGACCCAAAAAAGGCAGAACCACCACAGATTTAGACTCTCTGGAATTAAAGGTATGGATCGCTTATCCAGATAAAGTGGGGACCAGGTGAGGTGACAGCACAGGGCACAGCAAAGGGACAGTCTCACCCCAAGAGGTCATAAATTGAAGGCCAGCCTAGGCAATTTAGCAAAACCCTGACTCAAATGGAAAAAACTGGGGTAGTTTAGCAATGAAGTACTTGCCTACAATGCCTACCCTGGGTTCAATTCCCAGTACTGAAAATAAGAAAGACAGTGCTATCCTAGCAGGTGGAACAAAGCAGCGTGCAGATTATGTGCCTCTCCTACACGCTCTCCATGTGGTGGAGTTGGGAGAGTGCTGTCTACATGGTAGAGGCAAATTTCATCCTTAAGTCCCTAATGTACAGGAAATCTCAGTTGTACTGAATTTGTGATTAACTTCACCCAGAGGGTCCAATGACCCCCAAGGTCCTTTGTCCTCACCCTCTATGGCAGTGCTCTGTCAACAACCATAAACCCAACTTGATACTGACCAGCTCAGAAGTCAAGCACTATGTCATGCAAGATCGCTTCAGAGAAGAGTGACAGCAGCAGCAGCACCACAGGGAGCACTGTAGCTCACACACATAAAAGCAGCACATAGCCCAAAAGGAGCTAGACAAGGGAAATGTGTAGGAGAGTGTTCTGAACACAAGGTGCTGCTATGAAGATGTGACTTCCAGCAGATGATGGGATCTCCTGTGGCCTTTGACCTTGAGAACACCCCCACAGTTCACTCAGGGCTATACCATCTCTGTACTCCCAAAGGGATATGTTGGTAATAGCTACTAGAAGCTGCCACACTTCAGGGACCAGAGTATACGACTCTCATGTAAAAATAACTCCATGTTCATCTATCTGTGTTACTCAGTAGAGTGGCACAGTATGCCACACACATTGTTAGCATGTTATCTTAGGGAGGCTGCATAGGAAGCAGGCAAAGGCTTGGCCCCTCAAGGGTGCTCTGCTCGCTCAATATTCCATTTGACCAGCACTCCCTTTACAAACGAAGATGATCAACCTCAGAGGTCAAACACATACCAAAGTTCACTTAGCCTTCTGTGGCATTAGGACATTTGTTCTTTAAAGTACTGGGACATCAGCTTAGTTCTCTCTGGCCTCCTAGGACCTTGAAAGCTGACAAGTAGGTAATCCTGAGACAGTGGCAGAAGTAGCTGTTGGGGTGGGGAGATAGCTCAGGGGCTTAAGCACCTGCCTGAGGCAAGGTCCTGAATTGGAGCCCTGGTACAAAAAAAGGTTCAAATTCAAAGCCAGCCTTTTCCAGCAATGCCTGTCTTTCAAGGATACATAATAATTCAGTAAAGTAGCTCCAGGTTCTGCTCAGGCATCCAAGAAAAAGACTACTGCTTCCAGAAACTCTCTAAGGGAAGGAAAAGACAGGATCAGATCAGGGAGCAACATTGAAAGCCAGGCTGCTGACCTCAAGTTCTTTTACTTTAGCAGTGTCTGCCTGACAAGTCCCTGCCCACTCGGCGCAGGAGGCACTTGGAAAAGGTAAGCTCTTAATTCTCTGTAGGCCCTCACATACCCATCTCCCTAAGCCCTAAAACAACTGGAAAAAACAAAATCTGCTGGTGAACAGGAAACGGTCACAAAGCTATTCACAGCCAAGTACTTAGACTGTGGCAATGAACATTCAGCAGTTTCCCTCAATAAGTAATACCAATTAAGCCAGGGATATAGCTCATCAGCACAGTACCTACCAGGCAAAAGTCTGAGCTTTATTCCCAGACAAATGAATAAATTAATAAATAACCTCATTATCTGACTTCTACAAAGTGTAATAGGCGCTGTCTGCTCCTGGCCATTACCTTCCTGGCCATAACTTCCTGGTTCTTCTTTTTTTTTTTTTTTTTTTGTCTTTTTGAGACAGTCTCACTATGCAGTTCAGGCTGGCCTTAAGCTCATTTTGTAGCTCAGGCTGGTCTCGAACTCACAACAATCCTCCTGCCTCAGCCTCCCTAGTGCTGGGATTATAGGCTTATGAGACTGAATGAGCATTCAATGAGTTACCAGGCTACAAACAAGACCAGATTGACAGAGGAAAACACACTGGAATACACAAGGTCTCACACCCAGGGCAAACTAGAGCACATGAGCCATGTAGACAGGAAATGGGCAGAAATTAAGATTCTCTCAGGGGCATTTTAAAAAGCCCTAATCCGAGGGCTGGGGAGATAGCTCAGTAGAATAAATGTTTGCCTGGCAAGCACAAAGTCCTGAGTTCAATTCCTGATACTGCAAAAAAAAAAAAAAAAAAAAACCCTAATCCACATGCCCTTCAGCATACCAGTCTAAGGCAACACATTTTAATTTCTACTCATACAGACATCTCAAAAGGAAAGCTAGAAACATCTTGCCCAAGATTCCTTGACTCTACAAGCAGACCTGACCTTACTCAGACTAGACTGTGGTGTAACAAGCCACATGTACATGTCTACTGCAGAAGTGACCTCTGATTAGCATCTGTTCTGAAACAAGTTCAAAACCAACATCTATGACAAGATCTGAGGGAAAGTGTTTCTTTTATGAATTGTATACTAAGAAAAAACACAGAACTGTACAAAAGCTCTCTCATAGCTCACCAAGAGCTGATAACATAGACTGCAACAGAAGTGAGGTGCAGTCCAGTAAGCGCAGGAAAGAGTGCAATCATTTCACGTACATGCATGACTGCCATGTACTATGCCATGTAGCACACTAGCCTACAAACACCTTTTATGACACATCCCAGTAGTCAGCCTAGCACACTCCTTTGCACAGACATGCAATTCTGCCTCCAGAGCCCAGACACAAGTCTGGCACTTGCACTGTACTGGAGGAGGAAGTAGTCTCAACCCAGGTCTCCACCAAAGTTGGGAACTCTGTCCTAATGGCATCTTTCTCCTAAGGAGAGTCAGGACAGAAGCAACCCAGCCCAAGAAAAGGTGGCAAAGTCTCATATAGGTTCCTTAAATACTCTCACGAAAAGACTGAGCAAAAAAAGGGGAGAGAGATGTCCTAAGACAAGAAACAGAGAGGCTGTTTTTTTTTAAGACAGGGTTTCACCATGCAGTTTAGACTGGCCTTGAACTCACCATGTAACCCAGGCTGGCCTCAAAAGCCCATATTCTTTTGTCTCAGCCTCCCACGCACCGGGATTATAGGGATACACCTGGCCGAAGCTGCTTTCACAGTCCCACAGCCATCAGGAACGTGCACCTCTACAGGACACGGCACAGGCGCACCTATGATGGTACCTCCAAGGGAGGCTCACCTTTCATGCAGGACTCACCTTTTCGAAGAACCCGCTTCTTTGCTCGAATGTCTGTTTCTAGCTCTGCTGCTCTGATGTAAATCCTAACAGATTGTGGGAGATGACGGACAGCTTGGGCCACAACAGCCTTGGCTGTGTCTCCAGGCTGTAACCTGGCTGCTTCTAGCCAGACATCTTCACTCTGGGGCAAAAGAACAGAGCAGTAAGGGCACGTACAAGGGAGACAGAGAGGAATAGCAGACACCTGAGCCCTAGATTCCAGAGTCAATCATCTTGGCCAAAAACAGCTTTCACTGTAGTGCTAAGGCTCTATGGTTACTGCACATGTTTATTGCATGTCTGAATGAAGAACAGACTGTATGGTGGAGGGGACAATACAAGGTGGCCTGGGCCAGCCAAATAGCTCAGCAGATTAAAGCATCTGCAGGCATAGGGGCCGGGGGGCCGGGGACCCAGAGGCATGCGCCTGTAATGCCAGCTCTTGGGAGGCTGTAAACAGGCAGGTCACTACAAGTCCAACTAATAGCAAGACCCCCTGAACACTCTGTAGACCCTTCCCTAAAATATAAAAAACAAGGTGGCCTATAGGCTAAGTTACCAGCAAAGTAATACATTTACCTGGAAATGTAATCTGTGCCTAATACCCTAGAGTAATTACTCCTAGGGCTTCTTTTACTGTCAGTGCTCAGTTTGTACAATTACATTGGCACATAGAAGATTTCATATTACTTTTTCTATTACCTAATTATTTCATCTCTAAAACATTGTAAGCCTGAATATTTTCTGAAGAGTTAAGTGCTAACCCTGTGGTTTCTTTACAGTACGTGGAGCGAAGCACTACCCAATTTAGATTTCTGGTGAAAGTTACCCTGCTACTAAAATAATGGTGGCTCAACCTTTATTCCAGGTGAAAACGAACAGAGAAAAAACAATCTTCACAATTTCTCCCAGCTGGTCCTATCATCCATCTATAGCTACTATAATATTAAAGCTAAACACAAGTATAGGTAAACTGGGGCTCCTCAGAGGCAGTAAAAAACCCTACAATGGGCTTCACCTTAGGGCACATCTCTGTCCCTTTCATAATAAGGTTCCGAGCTACTTGCAGCTTTCCAGTTACTTCCTCCAAGCGTGCAGAGGCAATCCAGGCTGGTGGGTGATGAGGATTTGTCTCCCGAACAGACTTAAGGAGCAGTCGTGCTTTCTTGATATCACTGTATGAGTGAGAATGCACACAGCATTAGGCCACACTAGGAGAGGTGTACTCATGTCCAGACACAATACAAAAACTGCAGATTCAATTAGAAGGGATATAGACAACTCAAGCCTAGTCAGAACTATCCCAAGACTGTTTAAAATTCCTGCAAACAAAACTGTTAAAACAGCTGCAAACAAAACCTAACACCAAAGGTCCACATATAGTAGCTTTCTATAGAGCTCATTATAGCCACAGACTTTGAATATTAATTGTAAAACATTTACCAGTCATAATAAATGAATACAGATACTTTTCAGATACTTTTTTTTTTTTCTTTTTGAGACAGAGTCTCACTATGAAATTCAGGCTGGTCTCCAACTTGCAAGGATCTTTCCTGCCTCAGCCTCCTGAATGTGGGGATTAGAGGTATGCAGGACCATGCCCAGCCAGATACATTTTAAATAGAAAACCAAAGATGGGCATGGTGGTACACAGCTGTAGTCCCAGCACACAGGAGAGTAAGGCCCTAGTGAGAGAGAAATGGGGGGAGGACCCCAAAATACTACTTTTCTCAGAATATCTACTTTTTTTTTGACAAAGAGTCCCACTCCATTGCCCATGCTGGTCTTAAAGTCCTAAGTAAGTGATTTTCTTTTTTTAATGTATTTGGTAGAGGGTCTCACTATGCAGCTCCTCTTGTTTTCAGCCTGCCCATTGCTGGAATTACAGGCATGTGCCACCATGCCCAGTCTCAGTGGCAGGTTTAGTACGCCCAGGGGGCGGTGCCAGTGTGGCATGTGGTGCCTTCGCTTGCCTACACAGGTACTTAGTCTGCTGAGCTATCTCCCAGGCTCTCTCTTCTTTTTTTTTTTGTGGCTGGCTCAGCCTGTCATGGGGGCTGGGCTGGCTCAGCAAGTGGTGCTGAGACTTCCTGCCTAAGCTTGCCCGAGCAGGTGCTTAACACTGCTGAGCTAGCTCACTGCACCCCCCACCCCTTCTTTTTTTAAAAAACAGAGCCTCTCCATGAAGCTCAGGTTGACCTTGCTGGCCTCAAATTCATGTGATATGCCTGGCTCAGCTGGTAGGGTTACAGGCATGTGCTACCACACCCAGCTGTCAAATTTTGAATGCATATTTTCAAAATAAAATCCAAAACACTCTAGGAAACTAGAATTCTCACCCCAACCTACCAATTCTGAAAAGCACTCACTTGATGTCCCCTCCATGGGTTGGGATCATAGAGTTTAAATCTGTCAGATAGCCTTTGGGGTCCACAACAGTCTGTCCACTCACTGAGTCAGACACCTGTGAAACAGACAAGGCTGAGAATCAGCTAGACATGACAAAGAATGTCCAAAACAAAGTACTCACAAAGTCCCTGGGACCTCTTTCCACAACCCTGCCCACCAGTGGGTAGTCAGAAGGAAGGAAACAAAACAAGCCCAGTGTACTAGTAATGCCAGCATTCTGGAAAGCTGAGGCAAGAGGATCACAAGTTAAAGCCCAGCCTTGGTAACTTAGCAACTTAAAAGATCTCATTTCAAAATAAAAAGTTAAAAATGGAAAATAACTCAGATAACAGTTTGTGGTGATAATAAATAAGTTTCTTGCATATGGAAAAGATTTGCATTAAAAAAAATGAATCTGGGGCCAGGGAAATGGCTCAGTGGAATAAGTGCTTCCCTGGCAAGCACAAGGGCCTGAGTTCAATCCCCAATTCCACAAAGAAAAAAGAAGAAAAAAAAAAAAAATCTGGGCCTGGCAAATAGCTCAGAGGAAGGGGTTCAATCCCCAGACCTGCCATGATGGTGCCTGTGCCAGTGCTGGCCCTGGTCCCAGGGCACAGAGACAGCAATTGAGATTGGGAATGGTGACACATGCCTCTAAGCCCAGCTCTTAGGAGGCTGTAAACAGGCAGATCATTGTGAGTCCGATTTAGTAGTGAGACCCTGGATATTCTGTACCCCTCCCTCCCTAAAATACAAAAGAAAAAAAGAAAGAAAGAAAAGAAATCTAAGGGCTAGCCAGATAGCTCAGCAGACTAAGGCAGCTGTTTAGACAAGCGCAGGGGACAGGGGTTCGATCCCCATGCTGTGCCGGCCTTGTCACTGGGGTGCACTGAGAGGGGGACTAAGACTGGGCATGGTGGTACAAGCCTATAATCCCAGCACTTGGGAGGCTAAACACAGGAGTTCTGAGTCTGATCTGTGTACTGAGACCATGTAGACTCTTTACTAAATACATTAAAAAAGAAAAAGAAAAAAGAAATCTGTTGGACATGGTCACATATGCCTATAATCCCAGCACTTGGGAGACTTCGGTAGGATCACATGTTTAAGACTAGCCTGAAGAACTTAGCAAAACCTGGTCTCAAAGAATATATTTTAAACCGAGTGTGGTGGTACATGCCTGAAGTCTTAGCACTCAGGAGACTGAGGCAGGAGGATCTTTGAGAGTTCAAAACCAGCTCCGCCTATGTGAACTCAAGGTCAGCCTGAACTGCATAGTAAGACTGTCTCAAAGAGACAGGAAAAAGAAAAAAACATATTTGAGCCAAGAGGAATGGTGGTGCATGCCTAGAATCCCAGCACCTGGCAGACTGAGACAGGAGGATTGCTGTGAGTTTGAGGTCAGCCTGGGCTATGCTGTAAGTTCAAGGTCAGTCTGAACTACATAGCAAGACCTTGTTGCAAAAAATAAAACAAATTACACTTCCCTGGCAAGCACAAGGGCCTGAGTTCAATCCCTGGTTCTGGGAAAATAAAATAAAATAAAACAAATTAGGGGCTAGGGCGATGGCTCAGTGGAATAAGTGCTTCCCTGGCAAGCACAAGGGCTTGAGTTCAATCCCCGGTCCCGCAAAAAAGAAAAAAAAAAAAAAAAAAAAAAAAATTAAAAATTGTTTGAGGGCGTTAAATAATGAAATAAAAATAAAAATTGTTTAAAAGGCTGGAGATAAGCTGGGCATGGTGGCTTGTCTATAATCTTAGCACTTAAGAGGCTGATAGAAGAGGACTGACATAAGTTCAAGGCCAGCCTGGGCTAAGCCAGTCTGAATTACAAGAGAAAAATGTCTCAAAAAAAAAAGGCTGGAGATGTAACTCAGTGGTAGACTGTGTGCCTAGCATGAGAGGGCCAAAGTTTCAGAAGTTTAAGGCCAGCCTGCACAATATATTAAGACTTCCCCTCAAAATAGGAAAGAATTGAGCCTGGGTATGGTGGTTCATGCCAATAATCTCAGCTCTTGGGAAGCTGTAAACAGATGGATCACTATGAGTCTGACCTAATTAATAGAGAGACCCTGAACATGCTATAGACCCTGCCCCCCCAAAAAAGGAAAGAACAAAAGGAAAAAAGAACGGGAGGTGGAAGGGTTGAAGGGAAGGTAGGGAATGGGGAAAAAAAAAGTTGTATCATATACAAGTACAAATTCTTGGGGCCAGGGAGATGGCTCAGTAAAATAAGTGCTTCTCTGGCAAGCACAAGGGCCTGAGTTCAATCCCTGGTTCTGCAAAAAAAAAAAAAAAAAATCTTTATGATAAATGTGATCATTATATATAACTAAAATATACCAACAAAATCTGATTGGGGGAAAAAGGTAATCCTGGGGCTGGGATCAGGTCAGTGGTAAAGCACTTGCCTAGTAAACACACAGCCCTGAGTTCAAACACTAGCATTGAAATTTTAAAAAGTTAATTATGTGCTATATTTATATATTTTAACAAGAACAATTACATAGAGGCCTGAGCTAGATCCCAGGTACAACAACAACAAAAAAAAGAACAATTACCATGATAAAGGTTTGGTTAAAAAATAATAACCCCTACCTTCCCCAAACAAATCTGATAGAAAAATAAATATAACAGGCAAAAAAGATGGCACTCAGGCTAAAACAACCCTAAAAGGTTTCCTTAAATGCACATTTGAAGAACCCTGACAACTCATCAAAACCAGGTTTGTAAGAATAAAATAGGAAAATCCCAAAGGTTCACCTCAAATTGAAATAAGGATACACATAAACAACAAATTTTTCTATTTATAAGGTATACAGTAGACATCACAAAAATGTAATTTTCAGGGCCAGGGAAATGGCTCAGTGGAGTAAGTGCTTCCCTGGCAAGAGCAAGAGCCTGAGTTCAATCCCTGGTTCCTCAAAAAGAAAAAAAAGAGAGACAAAAATGCAATTTTCATGTTAAGTTATAGGATTTTTTTTTTTGGTAAGTTAAGCAGCCAAATTCACAATAAACAAAGTAAGAGCATTATCCTTTACGGTTTCAGATATATGTGAGCCAGAGAGGGCTCTATTCTTCTGGGCTGTGGCCCCCCAATCTATACAGCCAAGTGCAAATTTCCTAGTCACACAACTTACTGGGTTATGGAAAAAAATAAATCCTCTGGTTCTTATATAAAGTGAAGGACAGTAACAGAGCACACAGGATGGCACTTAGTCCCTGAGGGGAAGGCAGGCATGTCATGAAGGGCTGGCCCTATGCCTACGGCACCTGGTATACCATGCCTGTGTGGCCTTTACAGAAACACAAGTACTTGCCTGCATACAAAAGCCCAACCACTCATTGTGACAAGAGAATCTTGTCTTTTCTCTCTTTTCCCCCCAAGACAAGGTCTTGCTATGCAGTTTAGGCTGGTCTTGGGCTTACTTTGTAGTCCAGGCTAGTCTCAAACTTTTTTTCCCCCAAATTCTTAACAATCTTCCTGCCTCAGCCTCCTGAATGCTGGATTACAAGCAGGCATTACCACACCCACCAAGAATTGTTTCATAATAAAGCACTTAAAGAAAACTTTTCACATGTCTGTTTGGAGTATGCTAGTTTGGGGTGCTTTTTTTTTTTGTGGTACCAGGGATTGAACTCAGGACCCTGTGCTTGCTAGGTAAGCACTTATTTAGGGTGTTTTTTTTGAGACAGAGTCTCATTGTATAGTCCAAGTTGGCTTGAGCCTTGAGCTCACCATGTACAATTCAAGCTAACCTCAAACTTGCAGCATTCCTCCTGCCTCAGCCCCCTAAGTGCAGGAATTACAGGTATGCACTACCACAACCAGATTTTCTTGTCTTTTTGAGACAGGTTATCACTAGGTAACCCAGGCTGGCCTACAAACTCATGGTCTCCTCCTACCTTAGTGAATAAGTGCTGGGATTATAGGCATATACCATCATACCTGGTTTCTCCTATTTTTTTTAAACAAATACACTAAATCTTTTTTTTTTTTTTTCCCGGTCTTTTTGAGACAGGGTCTCACTATGCAGTTCAGGCTGGCCTTAAGCTCACTTTGTAGCTCAGGTTGGTCTCGAACTCAACAATCCTCCTGCCTCAGCCTCCCGAGTGCTGGGATTACAGGCATGCGCCACCACGCCCGGCTTCAAATACACTAAATCTTATAACCACTCATACCTGGTTTCTCCTATGCTTTTCTTAAACAAATATACTAAATTTTATAACCAGACAATAAAAATAGTAAATACCATCTCTAGGAAAATGCTACATGATGAGCTCTCACCTGGCTCAACCTCATGTCCATCAGAGTGTTCCTTGCTTGCCCAATCTTCCTCATATCCAGCTCTCCTGTGCCAGGAGTCATCAGACCTGGTGTCATGCCACCTGGGTACGGAGTGTTGAGCCCGCCTGGATAGGGTGTATTCAGACCTCCAAATTGCTAGGGAACAATACAATGCAGCTTATATTTTCATGCTGTAGAAACACATCATCAATGGACTCTTCCCAGGTGGCCTCACATAGGCACAGCTGCAAAGACAGACTCAGACACAGTAGCACACCAGGGACTTGCAGAAGGGTGCTATCTAAACCAAGGAGCCCCATTCACCTTCCTATCAGGTGCTTACAGTTTGCCGGGGATCCACAGAAGTATGATTCTCTCCCGTTTGTAAATGTTTGGCGAAAAAGCTATCAGGAACAGGAGTCAGCTTCTCATAGCGTGGATTCCGCTGACGTTTGTTTCTGGCATCACCAACTTCTGGGATGCTTAGCCATTCTTCTTCTGTGACCTCTGCCAACTTCCTCTGGAAACACACAGCCCTAAACTGTCAACTGTCTGCAGGGTTTCATGCTCAGGTAGGTCATGCTCACCCACCCAACCCTCCAGCCCATTAGGCCTTAGAAAGGATTCTAAGGCAGATATCATCTTTTGCTTAGAGAAATCAATTTATGGGATATGTTCTAATCACTAAAATGTAAATTATTCTGTCAAAGGCTAGCCTGTAATCTTAGCTCTTCAGGAGGCTGAGGTGGAAGGATCATTTGAACCCAGGTGTTAAAGACCAACCTGGGCAACATAGTAAGATCTTACCTCAAAAAATAAAATAAACACAAAAATAAAACAAAATGACCATACTCAATGGCAGAACCCTTGCACAACCTGTTAGGCTAGGTCCCCAGCTCTATGGGGTATCGGGGAAGATACTGAATCTATCAGCTCACTTTGAGATCTGAAAACTGCTGCTGGATTTTGGGGCGTTCCATTCGGTATTTCTCAATCTCTTCTTTCTCCCTTTGTTCTCTAGGAAATAAAACATGTGCCTGTATTAGAATACTTAATATTCATTTCAAAACAGAGATCTGCTGTACATTTAAAAAAAAAAAAATTCCATACATCAGCAGCTAGTTCAAGTTTGTTTGTTCTGCAGTACCAGGGATTGAACTCAAGACCTTGCACTTGCCAGGCAGGTGCTTATGCTGCCGAGCTATATCCCTGGCCCTTAAGTATACAATAACTATGGATTGGTCCATAAATCTAACAGCCCAATTATCTACCAAATGAAAACAGGCATAAATGCAATAAAATAAAAGAGAAGATATCTTTTTTTTTTTTTTTTTTTTTTTTGGCAGAACCCAGGATTGAACTCAGGCCCTCGTGCTTGCCAGGCAAGTGCTTATTCTACTGAGCCATCTCCCTGCCCTCCCCTTTTTTTGTAATTTTTAGTAAGAGTCTACAGGGTCTACAGGGACTCACTATGTAGATCAGGTTCATAGTGATCCACCTGTGTTCAGCCTCCCAAAGAGCTGGGATTACAGGCGCACGCCACCACACCTAGTCCCAATCACTGTCTCAGGGTGCCCCAGGGATGGAGCCAGCACAGCATGCTGGGGATCAAACCCTGGCCACTGCGTCTGCCTAAGCAATTTAATCCACTGAAAGATATCCTTTTATATCACAACAAACCTAACATAGGCCAAACATTAGCCAGAAATGGTGGCACACATCTGTTTTTTCTTTTTGTCTTTTTGAGACAGGGTCTCACTATGCAGTTCAGGCTGGCCTTAAGCTCATTTTGTAGCTCAGGCTGGTCTCGAACTCACAACAATCCTCTTGCCTCAGCCTTCCAAGTGCTGGGATTATAGGCATGCGCCACCACGCCCGGCTGGTGGCACACATCTGTAAGTAACCCCAGCACTCAAGAGGCTGAAGTAGAAGGATCCCCATGAATTGGAGGACAGCCTTGGCTACATAGTGACTTCAAGGCTAGCCTAGACTACAAACCAAGACCCCGTTTCTAAATAAATAAATATTAGCAAACACTATATGTTCCCAATTGAAAATGCACCTAACACCACAGCTCAGTTATACAGTACAAGGCAGTTGTGTCCCCTTGTGAATGCAGAATTCAGTAGGTGCTGCAGTTCATTCAATGCCCTGCATCTCAATGGAAAATCTTACTTGCTTCAGAAAAGATTAAAATCTAAAACATGGCTTATACTGAATATCACACTCCCGCCACCATAAAGCTGAAAAATTATGAGCCCATTAAATCGGGGACCATCTGTAAGTGCATCCCTTAAAACACAAGTACAATGTATTTGCTGGTTTAAACTTTACAAATCGGGGCCAAGGAGATGGCTCAGTGGAATAAGCACTTCCCTGGCAAGCACATAAATAAACTTCGCAAATCCTTAAAGATAGGGCCACCCTATGAATACCTACCTTAGAAGGAAAGTGAAGTACCACCATAATTCTCATCTAGCTCTTTACTTACCTATCAGTTTCCCTCTCTTCCAAGAGAACAGCTCAGGGGACTAAAGTGCCTGCTTAGGCAGAGTGCAGTGGCCGGGGTTCAATCCCCGGCATGCCATGCCCTGCCACCCCTGCCCCTGCCCCCAGAGATGGCAACTGAGACTGGGTATGGTGGTGGCAAACACCTGTAATCCCAGTGTTTAGGAGGCTGAAAACAGGAGAATCACTACAAGTCTGATCTATGTAGTAAGATCCTGTAGACCCTGTCCTAAATAATTTTTAAAAATTAATCAATAATAAATAAGGGGCCAGGGAGATGGCTCAGTAGAATAAGCACTTCCCTGGTAAGTACAAGGGCCTAAGTTCAATTCCCAGTTCTGCCAAAAGAAAAAAAAAAAAAAACAATAATAATAATAATAAACAAATAAATTTAACTACTGAGATTGAAATGTTTCTTTCTTTCTTTCTTTTTTTTTTTTTTTGCAGAACTGGGGATTACATTCAGGCCCTTGCACTTGCCAGGAAAGTGCTTACTCTACTGAGCCGTCTCCTCAGCCCCTGAAATACCTTAAAAAAGAACTCATCCACAGGTAGGAATCTAAATGTATCACCCATGGCCTGGGAATGTAGCTTAGTGACACAGCACTTATCTATCATTTATAAGGTCCTTGGTTCAATCCCCAACATCAAAAAGAAAAAGGAGGGGCAACCCACTTGGGCCTCCCTTCTGTCCCTCTCCGACAGAAGCTTTTCTATCCAATAAAGTTTTTTTCCTAAAATTCATTCTAAAAAAAAAAAAAAAGAAAAAAAAAAACGGAAAAAAAGTTGAAGACTGTATTACATAATGGTGTCTTGGAAAGATCAATATTTCTACAAGAACTGAGTTGCTGGCACCATGGCTCCTGATGCGAGAAACATGCAGCCAAATCTATCAGGTTTCCTAGCCAAAGATGCTTTACCCAGTTTGTACCAAGTCTCAGGTCTAGCCTCTACTCCATAGGAAATAACAAGAGCAAATGTTGGACACAGTGCTCCATCCCTATAACCCCAGCAACTTGAAAGGCTGAGGCAAAATCACAAGTCTAGAGCAAGCCTGGGTAACTACTGAGAGAGACACTGTCTCAAAATAAAAAATAAAGCCAGGCATGGTAACACAGTCCTATAATCCCAACACTGGGAAGGCTGAGGCAATAAGATAAAGAGTTCAAGGCTAGGGGCTGGGGAGATGGCTCAGTGGAATAAGTGCTTCTCTGGCAAGGGCAAGGGCCTGAGTTCAATCCTCAGTTCCGCAAAAAAAAAAAAAAGAGAGAGAGAGAGTTCAAGGCCTTGGCTATATATGGATTTCAAGGCCAGCTTGGACACAGCAAGACACTCTCAAAAAGCCAAAAAAAATTTTTTTTAATTTAAAAATAAAAAGGGCTGAGGAAAACAGTTTAGTGGTAGACTACCCCTGGGTTCAATTTCCAGAACCACACATACACACACACTCTCTCTCTCTCTCTAGAACTTAAAGGATACCCAAGGAAACAAGTAACCATTGAGTAATTCAAATTTTTCTTACAAAAAACTGATCTCAAAATCAGTGTCATGAAAGGTCAAAGAAGTAGAAGATAGGGAACTGTCCTAAATTAAAAGACCCCAAGGAAATTAAACCTGAGAAGTGATCCTGACTGACCCTGGCTTAGAATATTCTATAATATTCTGGGGAGTAGCTGTTGGGTAACAGAACCGGGGTTCATGAGGCACCAAGCCCATGTGGAAGATGGGTATAGGTGCTCTGGATATGACCCAGCAAAACATTTATAAATGAAGAATATATATACAAGGCCGGGGAGATAGCTTAGTAGAATAAGTGATTGCCTGGCAAGCACTACATCCTGAGTTCAATCCTTGGTACCACCCAAAAAAAAAAAAAAAAAAAAAGGAAGAAGAAGAAAAATGCAGTAGGAACAAATCTTGAGAATAAGAATGTACTTCACTGCACTATTCTATTTGTTCCTATAGAAGTTTTCAGAATAAACTGTTCTAAAGGTCTAAACACCTTTTTGTTTGAGATAAGTTTTCACTGTGTATCCCAGGCAGACCTCAAATTGGCAGCAATACTCCTGCCTCAGCCTACCAAGTGCTAGAACCACAGGTATATGCAGCACACCTGGTTTTTGAGATAGGGACTCACTAGGTAGCCAAGGCTGGCCTCAAACTGATGGTGAGCCTCTTGCCTCAGCCTCCTGAATAGCGGGATTTCAGACATGTGCTACCATACCCAGATTCTATTATCTCAAAAAGTAAAAAACAAGCATAGGGCAGCATCCTTACAGTCAACACTCTTGACAGGCTGAAGCACAAAGATCACAGATTCAACTCCTACGTAGGTAACTTAGTGAGACCCTGTCTCAAAGTAAAAAAATAAAAAGGTCTAGGGATGTAATTCACTGGAAATGTTCTGGGTTCAAAGCCCAGCCCACCAAAACAAAGAAATGAACAAATAAACCCCTAGGTAAAACAGAATGTGCTAAGCAGTAATTTACCTTCTTTCTTTCCTTCTTTCATCCATCCTTTTATCCAGAGCTGCATAAATAGCATCTGCTTCCTCGTCATCTTTTTCATAAGGTCCACTTGAAAAGAGGCTCCCAGCATAACCATTAAACTAAAGATGAAATACATTTATTTATTTATTAGTGCATTTGG
The DNA here is from genome assembly GCA_004027165.1 of Ctenomys sociabilis. Taxonomy (NCBI): domain Eukaryota; kingdom Metazoa; phylum Chordata; class Mammalia; order Rodentia; family Ctenomyidae; genus Ctenomys; species Ctenomys sociabilis. The sequence continues at coordinate 8,553 of PVKA01023131.1, read as the reverse complement.
TACAGGGTCTCACTATGCAGCTCACATTTACAGTGATCCTCCTGTTTTCATCTTCCCCAGCGCTGGTTTTATAAATGTGCGCCACCGCACTGGGACTCAGCAGCTGGAGGGCAGGGCCAGCCCTGGCATGTGGTTCCGGGAATAGAACCCTACCCCTGCGCTTGCCTGAGCAGGAGCTTATTCAGCTGAGCTACCTCACTGGTGTCTGACAAAACACATTTAAAGGTCAGCTTTCCCTCTAACACAGCATCTACCAACACCAACAGAACATATCCAATTGTAGGTTATGTGCTAATTATGTTTTTCATTAGACAAATCCTAACTGGAGGCCATTCTTCAACAACTGATCAGTATTTTTCAAGAACCAAGGGCATGAAAAACAAGAGGCATAGCCAGCCATGGTGGTACATACCCGTAATCCCAGCATTGAGGAGGCTGAGGCAAGAGAATCAACACAAGTTCAAACATCCTGGGCTACACAGTGAATTCAAGACCAGCCCAAGTTACATAGTAAAACTCTGTCTTGAAAAGGGGTGCAGGGGGTAGGCCGGGCACAGTGATGCATGCCTGTAATCCCAACATTTGGAAGGCTGAGGAAGGAGGACTGCTGTGAGTTTGAGGCCAGCCTGTGCTACACAGTGAGACAGTCTCAAAAAAAAACAAAGGGGGGAAGGTTGGGGAGTATTGTGAACATAATTCAGTGCAAAGGGCCTCAAGTTTAATCTCAAGTACCAAAAAATAAAATTACTTTTCTTCAGGGTAAAGACATCAACTGTTAGGAGTTATCTATAGAAAACCTTGTCTAACTAAATCAATAAACTCCAGAAGGCAAACACCAAAGCTAAATCAACATCAGCACCATCATTAGAGACCAGCCAACATAAAACTCCAATGTGGTATGTCATGCTACAAGTGCAACTCTCTTGAGAATAAAAAAAATGCTCATATCTTTAGAGTTTTACGGCCCTCCTCACATACTGCTAAAGATGGTCTCTGAATCAAAGTGTTTCTGGAGACTGGTGGGAGTATCCACAGGGGCCCCCCAAATCACCTCATCATAGTTAGTGTCGTTCAGATCCTCGTCATCATCATCAGCAGCCTGGTTTTTCTTCATCTGGTCTCCCACAGTTCTCTTCCCTGGTGGTGCATGGCGGTCATCCACAGGATCATTTGCATCCCGGGCAGGCCCAATGTCTGAGCGAGTGGTGAAGCCAGTGGCACTGTAGGTCACAAGACACCTATCACCTGGGTGGCCCCGCTTCCTCTGTCCTCTCCTCTACCCCAGTCATAATCTCTTTTTCTAACATCTTTAGGAACTTCCAAAGATTCTGGTGGTAGTGGGCTGTGCTCTCAAATACTAGTACTGGTTATGTCTGCCAGCTTAAATGTCCAAACCTATGCACAGTAGATGACCAGAAAATTTCCCACCTCTACGTTTCTCTACTTACCTCTCCATTCAACCAGGCCCAAGCTGAGCTCTTCCGTCTAATACAATTTACATCTTCTTCAGGCCATTCTAGCTGTTAGTAGCAGCACCATCCAAGACACCAAGCAGGCATCATCACATGATCTTTACCTCTTTCTTCAGCCTTTGCTATAGTGTCTGCCCCAAAGCACTATTAATTCCACTTTCATATGTCCCCTCGCAGACCATGACTTCCATCACAGCTGATAATCAAGTTAGCCCTTCCTACCTCTAATCTGCCCTATTTAACTTTGCTTACCAGATGATCCTTCTGGAAATACATTTCTGATGAGGGCATTCTTTAGCACCACTGACTTCCCAAAGCCTAAAGGAGCTTTACCTGATGCTCAAGGCCCTTCAGTTTTTTTTTTTTTGTTTGTTTGTTTGTTTTGTTTTCCACTGAACAGCTTTATTTTTAACCTTATTTTTGTTATTACTACATATTTATCATACATATTGGTCACATTCATCATAGAGAATTTTTACCTGTATGTAACACTTCTCAAGCTGATGAGATAGCTCAGGGCCCTTCTGACAACCCACAGTTCCCTTCTCACTTGCTATATGTTCCACTCACACTGCACTTCTTGCTGGTTCCTGGTCTTCCCTTAAATCACATCTTTTTACAAAATGTAGTTTCTCCTTTATTCCTACCACAACTGGCAGCCTCAAAAACCACCTCTCTTTCCAAACATGGCTCTAATGCTGTACTCCACTGACGGCTACCTGACTTTTGGAACTCCAATGTTTTAAATCTGTTCTTCTGCAAGTATGACTTACACGGGCACAGAACCTCCCCTAATAAACTAGAGGTTCTCTGAAAATGTTGAAATACCTTAATCTTGTGTGTACCCTGCAGCTTCTAATATCACAAATCAAATGGACAACCAAGTAGGATAATGACTGCCCACTTTATGCAACAACTTCTGGTGGCCATCTGCATAACAAACTTGGACCCCAAGCACCAGCCTCTCAGATCCAGAGGAAGGGGAACTGAAAATTTAAACAGGAAGCCTCTGGTAACAATAATATAAGAAACAAGAGCCAGGTATGGTGGTGCACACTGTAAACCCTGCTGAGGCAGAACTGCTGAGTTCAAGACCAGTCTGAACTAAAATAACAAGGCCCTCTCTCAAAAAAATAATAAATAAATACCACCACAAAGATTAATCATGCTTAAAACACAGGGTCATGTGTTCCTACTACACAAAAGTTCTTGTGATGCTCACAGAAGACCTGCATATGAGTTTTACCCAACTGCACTCGGAGACCATATTACAGTTCCTAGGTGAAAGGCAGTATTCATAAGCACATTTATTCTGACTTCAAAGTCTGCATCCTACACGTTGTCTTTCAGATTACTTGACTTATCTATGGCCCTTATCTTCCTAGTCCCGCCCCGTTGGCTGTTCCTAACTCCAGAGTGGGTGACAGAGCCGCGGGCGAGAAGATGCAAAGCCAAAGAAAACTGCACATCATTCGGCCTGCCTTCCACCCCGATCCCCCGTGCGGCCTTCCCCGCCTTCCCCCCTGCCCCAAGCCTCACCCACGGCCCAGCCCTGGCACATAGCCAAGCGGCGCGGGCATGCCCAAGAACGGCTTCTTCTTCTTGTTCATCGCGGCGGTGACGACCGAGACAGAAGAGGGACGCGAAGCAGCTGCACAGCACGGAGAACTGGCGTCTTCCCCGACGTACCGCAAGCAGCGTCGCGGCCTTCGCGTCACCTACGCCCCGGAAGTAAAGCCGTGACCCGGCGGAAGTTCAGCTTGTGGCACTTCCCACCGCGTCTGGCTGCGGTTGCTGGAAAGGCTGATGTCGGATAAGCACTATAGCGCCGACCTGTGGCAAGGCGGGCGGTGCCAGCTGGCCTGGGCGGTCACGTGCCACGATGCCCTGACCTAGCTACGGTCCCGGCCCGGACCCTATTGTGACTGCTCCGGAGCGCTCCCAGGCCACCAGAAATCTGTGCACACGGGGCCTAGGCCGCCTTCGCGGCAGCCCTGTGCCTGCCCGCGGCCGGCCTCCCCACTTTCGATCTGTCAGGCTGGACAAGCCTGCACTCGGGGTTGGCCCACCAGTCTGCGCGGGAACGCTGTACGGGCGCCGCCCTTCTCCGGCGCTGTAAACAAGTGAATGCAGCACTGACGTAGGTGGGCCGGCATTCCAAACGTGTCACTGTTGTGTACACTCTGGGGCGTGTGACTGCGACCTGAAGCGAGCAGGCGCGTACCACCTCAGCGCATTTCTGCAAGTCTGTGTACAGCACTGCTCCTGCTGCTGGAGACTGCCAATCTGGCTGTACACGCGGGGAGAGGCCTAGGGCGGAGCAGGCGGCACAGCTGGTTGGTTTGGCTGGAGGAGAGAACCAAGTCCAGCTCTTCTCACATGCTACAGCTTTGGCGTTTTCTCCCTACCCTCAGCCAAGCCCCTTTCCGTTCTTAGCATCAAGCCCCGCCCCCGGCACTGAGCCAGATTCAAGGGCTCAGCGGGGCGAAGGACACCGCCCCGGAGCTCGGGGTGTCGGGAGCTAGGGCCACGCTGGCTTCTCTGGGCAAGCTCAAGCCCATCAGGGCAGTGTTTGGGAAAGGATAATCTGGGTAGGGTAGAAGACCCCAAGGGCAAGTAGGGTGTCCCAGCTCACTCAACACGGAGAAGACCGACAGCCCTCCCGCCTGGGCCGGCGCTCTGCAGGCGTAGAGCCCGGCGGCGGAGCTGTGCCCAGGGCTGTACCGCCACCTCGGACCTCTCCGCACGCGCAGCCCTGCGCGCCGCCGCCGCTCCTGGAGCTCCCGGAGCGCGCTCGGCGCGCAGGGCTCAGTGGCAGGTGCCTTGCCGCGCAGACTCGTCTGGCCGCCGGGGCCGGCTCCAGCGGGGCGGGGCGACCGTGCACGTCCCCCGCGGGCCACAAGGGCCGCCCTCTGCTCGGCGAGGGGCGTGTACGCGGACCCGGCACCGCGGGCCCCATGTTCACCGAGCTGAGGGCCAAGCTGAGCCCCCCGCCGGGCCGCGCCGGGGCTGTGAGCGCCGGCTTTGGAGAGAGCCGGGATGTGGACGGTGAGCCGGGCTGGGCTGGGACGCAGGGAATCGCGGGCGGGGGTGGGGTTCAGGGCCAAGAATCCCTAGGGGAGGCAAGACTCGGGGGCTCCAGCGGTGGGTGCGGCTGGGGGTGTCCTGACCCGACGGGATCCCATGGCCTTTGTCCTGCGCTGGGAGGTGACCAGCGTCAGGCCTTGGGAACCAGCTTTTGGCTTGGGATGAAAGATGACCAGCCAGGGATTCTGTCTTTAGACTGGCAGCACACTGGAGTCACTCCATGCAGCGCTGGTAGTGGGGTGGAGAGAGGACCGAGGACCAAGGTCACAGCCAGGACCTGGCGCCCCCACCCCATTTCCTTCTCGGACCCTCCCAGAGTGCGGGCAGGAAATGGGCGGTCCCGGCTGACTCGGCAGGTGCCGAACGAGGAGGCGCTCGACTGGTTTCCCCTGAGCGACACTCCTACCTAGCTGGCGGAAGCTGGAGAAATTCTGGGACCACCGTCCCCGTCCCCTAGAAGGTGCAAGATTAGAGTAAATCTTTTCTCTTGCACTAGAGGCTACCTGAGGGCTGAGGCCACATTGGCCACATTCTTTACCTGACTGTTTATCTCAAATTCAGTCACTGGGATTTTGGTTTGAAAGTCAAAAGAGCTCAGCGGTACAGCACCAACCTGCAAGAGCGAGGTGCTGAGTTTTATTCTCAGTACTAGCCGAAAAAAAAGTCGAATGGGAAAAGAGGTTGCTGAGTATCAAGAGTCTCCACACAAGAGAATGTGGGTTTTTCCCCATTACTCAAACCTCTTGAACCTATCAGAGAGCTAGCCCCAGTATAGAGGGAATGGTTGACTAGAAAGGAAGTTCCATTAAGCAGGTGGACAGAATGGACCTGGGAGTGGGCAAGGGTTCTGACATGGGAACCTCATTCTGCCTTCAAACTCATCCTGCCTGCACTCTAGGGAAGGGAGTGTTTGTGTATATGTGGTGAGCTTCAAAGCCTTCCTTTCTCCCCACAAGGTCTGTTGTCTTGCAGAACCACATAGAGATTTCATTTGTGTATTCATTCATTCATTCATGCATTCACTGTACTTATGGGGTACTTCCTGCACAACAAAAACTGAAGAAGCCTTACTAAGCAATCCCAACCTGGATGGGAAGGTCTCATTCAGCCAGTAACACTTCTCAGATTCAAGTCATCTTTTTTTGTTTTTGTTTTTGTTTTTCGGTACTGGGAATTGAACTCAGGACCTTGCACTTGCCACGCAGGCACTTATACTGATGAGCTGTGTCTGTGGTCCCTCAAGTCATCTTGATCCAAGAAATAACTATAAAACTAAAGCTTGAAGTAAGCCAAGCAAGGGGGCACACACCTGGAACACTAGCAGTCTCAAGGCTGAGGCAGGAGGATTGAGTAAGTTTGTGACCAGCCTAGGCTACATAGAGAGATCCTGTTGCCAACAAAACCTAAAACATGAGGAATATAATGAAGATGGTGTGGGAAGAAGTTCCCCAGAATGTAGCTGCACTCCACACATTTGTCCTGAACAGTCCATAGCCCATGGGCACTTACAGATCACATAGCACTGTCCCAGCTAGGCCCTGTAGGGGCAGTACAGAAGGAAAGCCCAGCATGTGTTTGGGAAGTTCCAGTTGTCTGCTTGCCCAGAATTCAGAATTACTCTCAAGTGAGTCATGGTTGGTGGATGCAGTTGGTGAACACAGTTGGTGAGGCAGTGGTCAAGCCACAAACATCAGGTGTGGCTGTAGAGACTGGGCACACTCAGTGGTGATGAGCAGGCAGCAAGCCGAGACCTCTCAACCACAGAGAGTATCCCAGGACAGAGGAGCTGGCCTTTTCAATGAAAGACATACCCTGTGGTATGATGTATGTGAGGCTTGTGTGCCAGCCCTGACTTGGTACCTGGCACACAGCCACTGCCCACTTCAGCTTCTGCCGGACTCTTCTGGAGCACACAGTGTCAGCTGAGAGCATCCCTTGCCACTTGCCTCGGACGACAGGCACCAGCTTCACTTGGCATGACTCCCGTAGCCAGAGGGCATCTAGCAGCAGGCCCATCAAGCTCCTGCAGCAGCCTGGTACAGAGAGCCCACAGGTATCCCACATCCTGCTTACCTCAGTCCCCACCCTACTGCTTTGCAGCCCTGCTGCTACCTGCCATCCTTCCCCTCTGCAGAGCCGGCTATACTCTGACCACTATGGCCTGTACCACACAAGCCCCTCTCTGGGTGGGCTGACACGGCCTGTAGTCCTGTGGAGTCAGCAGGATGTCTGCAAGTGGCTCAAGAAACATTGTCCCCACAACTACCTCGTCTACGTGGAGGCCTTCTCCCAACATGCCATTACTGGTACGGTGGGGCTGGTATAGGGCAGGGGCCGGGGAGCCCAGGAGAGTCTGCACCTGTTCAGCTAGTCTTTTACCTCCTCTACCTTTACTCCTCTAGTCAAACTCCCCACCGGGGCTTTTGTTGACTCTATCTTTCTGTGTCTCTCCCAGGCTCTGCTGTATTACCTGAGGCTTCTCTCTTTGGCCTCTGTCTTTTGCTTAACCTTGTCTTTCCATCTGCTTTCCTCTCCACGTCTCTACATACATGAGACTGCCTTGGACCCCCTTTGTCTCTTGGTCTCAGCCTTGGCCCTCTACACATTTTTTTTTTAATCTCTACTGGGCCATTTCCTTCTCTCCAGGCCGGGCTCTGCTAAGGCTGAATGCAGAGAAGCTGCAGCGGATGGGGCTGGCACAGGAGGCCCAGAGGCAGGAGGTGCTGCAGCAGGTGCTCCGCCTGCAGGTGCATGAGGAGGGGCGGAGCCTGCAGCTGCTCAGCCAAGGTCAGTGGGCAAGGTCAAGAATGCCAAAGATCTGGGGGCTGGGCTGAGAGTGCAGGTTGAGTTGCCTGATCACAGTGGGGTGGCTGGGGCACAGTAAAGACCATCCTGGGATGAGGCAGGGACCTGCCCCTCCCTCACTTCCATTTACCCCACAGCTTCCTTTGGAAACATGTCCTAGCTGCTGCCAAGGCCTGAATCCCAGACCCCAGCACTGTGACCAGTGACCAGGACCCACGGCCAAGAATGAGGCAGAGCTGGCCCTACAGCCCTTCTTGGACCATGTATGATGCCCTGCTGGCAAGCCTGGCCCAGTGGACAGGCAGGACCAGGACTACCACCTCCAGGTGCCTCTAGTCAAGCACTCCAGGTTGTGCCGTGGGGCTAGGTGGGCATGGGCTACTTGCATGTGGCCCCCTCCAAGGACTTGATTCCAGGCCTATCCCCGGTGCTGCTGGCAGCATGCCATAGGTCAGCTGCCTGGAGCCAGAGTGGGGTTTGAATAACTCCAGACTCCAAGAGAGTCCCTTTATTTATGTTCCCTTCACCATTGTCTTCCTCTCGAGCATCGCCAGATCAGCTGCACAATGGGACAAACTGCATCAGTTCCCTTTGGCTTGTGATTTTTCCCCCACCCCTGCCAGAGCCTGGCCAGCCCAACCCATTGTCCAGAGTAATGGTCAGACAGCAACAGTACCTGTTCCACTGGGTATATCATACTGAAACTTCACTCATTATTTATGAAACCCTTGCTACTCCCACATCTACTTCTGAAAAATTAGGCCAGAAGGCTCAAGATGTCCAGTCTCCAAAGGCCAAATTGGTACAATAAAGACTCTCGCCCTCTGGAGGTAATTCCATGCCCAGTGCCCGCCAGGTTTGGTGGTACCCCTGGCATTGCCTACAAAAGAGTCTTGCTTTTAAGCATCTTCCCTATTCCCTGGCTCTTGGACTTAACTTTCAAGTAGCGTTGTGCATGTGGGTATTTCCCTCACCCCTTTCCCAAAACTTGGATTCACAGGAGTGACTTATAGGGGGCCATACCCCCTGTGTCTGCCACCAGATGCCTGACATCACTCCCTGGGAAATTTGGAACCGGCACTGCCCAGAAAAGGGACAATGAGGGTGGCCTGGGAAGTCCCACCATCTTGTTCTTCGGCCTCTCCCACTGCCCTGGGAACTCTGAAAGTCTCAGGGACAAGTAAGGCTG
>PVKA01023130.1:12184-36182 GCA_004027165.1 Ctenomys sociabilis | reverse complement strand
CAGTATGGTCGTCGTAGGCACTTAGGAGATGTCCACTCAAATTAGAATTCCAGGAAAGACCACATGCTTCCTCTTATTGACCTAAGATCAGGATTACATTCTCCTCTTGGGTCTGATTTAGCAGGATGTTTTGTGTAGTCAAAACCCAACACTTCAAAGATGGTGTTTTGTAGCAATGATGCGATGATTTAGTGGCATGTAACGGGCATGATTCACTTCTCCTTTGTGATTAATTTTTAATTTCACATTCTATTTTTCATATTACATCACCAAAACCACCCTTGTACTATCACCATGTGAAGCATCGAACTGTTCATCATTGGGAATATGCACTTGAGTGACCACCAGATGATCCTGTTTATCAAATGTGTGAGTTCCTAGTGCCAGCCAATGAAAGCCATAAACTTTTCCTTCCAGTTTAGTCACTTCAGGAAGCCACTGAATGGTAAGACTGGGCCACTGAAAAGCATGAGTCATAATCAGGTAACAGAAACAACGTATTCTCCCATATTTCATATCCCTCATTGATGACTCACTCTCCCACAGTATCTTCAAACATTGTTCGGGGATGAAGATTTGTGCAGACAGGAGCTCCACAACCACACAGAAGGCAGGTGCTTGTGCAGCTGAAGCCTACAGGCCCACCCTCCCTTGCCAGCAGAGGCCCTGGTTCCCATGATGCCCATGTCAGCAGCCATCCAGCCTCAGACCCTGGACCAGGTCTGTGATCCCAAAGCGGGTGCCCAACATAAAATGAAGGAGCCATTATCTTAGATTCTTGGTGATAGCCTCTACTCAGGGTCCAGGTCACCAAGGGAGTAGAGCCATGGAGAAGGCTAAGGGACTCGTCTTTGGCCAGTGACAGTCCCATCCTACATAGTGTTTCTGATTAATAGTAACATTTCCTTGCATTTGGGGAAGATGTTCACAAAGTCCTGCCCAGAATATCTATAAATTCATTTCTCTTTTTGTATTATTTTTCTCTTACTCCCCATGTGGGCAAGTGACTGAATCCAGTGAACTGGAAGCCATGGGGTCCAGGGTCTAGCCTGGGCCTCAGGAGCATTATAACCATAGTCTGGTGCTCCATCACTGATACAGAGAGTTCAGGAACAGTTCTCACTCAAACTCAGGGAACCATCATTTCACAAACTGAACTAGTAACCTCAGGTCCATGTGTACATCAACTCAGCTAATGAAGAATTTTTTGATTTCCTGTTAATGAGGGTCAAAACTCACTGATATAACCTGATCTGTTGGAGATGGTCAAGACAGTGTCAGTTTGCCTAGACAGTTTTAAAGACATTGAATCAACTTGAGAGTTTTATTTTACATAGATGTGACCCTCTCAAGAGAAAAATAATTACATTTTAAGCAAAATTGACAAGTTTGTTGGCAGAACTTGTTAAGATTCTCAAGAAAGTCTGCGAAAAATATCTTGGTGGCTTGGTCTCCTATCCAGTAGTAACTCGACCAGAACACAGATGTCTTTACAGTTTGCTGTTGCAGCTGGATGCTTGAAGGAGGTGTATTTGGTAAGGCCTAACACCATAATCATGTAGCCTGCAGCCCTGGGGCTTTTTTCTTCTGCAAAGGAATGAGGCCCATTTCAGAATAGAAAAACTACATAGATGGCTTGATAGGTCAGAAGCCCAGCACAGCCACAATTTGATAAAATAATTTGCATTTCAATGGTAGGAAATGGAATAATGCCATTCATCATGGGATGAGTTTTATTTATTTGGTGTTTTAGGGACTTATTCACTAAGATATGCTGGGAATGCCTTCAACAATGAAAAATTGTGTAGGATATTGAAATAACACTGGGGAAATGAGCACTGTTTTATCAGAGGTTTGCCTATTTGCCAGTTATAAAAGCAATTTTGACTAATTTAGAGCTGGGTGTACTCTGAGCGTTCAGGCTTTTTATTTAAGGCAGTGATACTCAACCTGGGTTCAAAATGAAGATTAATATTCACAGCTTCATTATATGATAAAATGCTATTAAGTTGTATTGGCTCATACAAAGGGCTGTCTAATTTGGTGCACTGGTTACTCTCTAGCTGAAGAGTTGCTTCTTTATTTTTTAGTTAGAACACTGAGAATTCTGAACACATTTATTCAATGGACATTTCCTCCCTACATTATAAGACAATGGGCTTTCACCTCTGTGGCACAGACCATAGTCTCTGATAGATGGGTTTGTTTTAAAAAATATTACTTGGATTGTGACTCTGCATGGCCTGATTAAGAAATTTAAACATTGCTTACTGAGTTCACCTTTGAAAGGAAACAACTCATTTTAATGAGACCCTCTGGAGGCACAAAGATCACATCGCCTAACTTTAGATTTTGTGTTATGCTTAGCACTAAAAATAGCACACAGAGCACTAGCTCTTATCTTTTAATGTACTGAGGTGATCACAGTGTGATGTCCTTTAAAAATGGCAAAACTTCATTAGGTTAAAGCACAGTCTGCATTTGCTCTTAAGTAGCGGTATGCCGTGATTCCATGAGCAATGTTGTTGCTGCTGGCTTTCTAATTCTTAATTTTGCTGGGGACACTTGGATTTCTTCTCTATTGTCTCTACACTCATGTTAGTAGACACTATCTAGGAAACAAAGGACACAGCCAGTCTTCATCAGCTTGGAGCCAGCAAGCCAGTGTTTAGAGAAATTAGACCAATTAAGTTAATAGGGGTAAAGTGAAGGGTCTTTATTTGCATAAAAGCAGACATTTGGCATGCACTGTGCCTTGCTTATGTTACTGGTCTCTGGAGTACAATTATGATCTATATGGATTTAAATATTCAAGGGCAAATAAAGATAGAGGCTTTGGTGGACAATAAGCAAACTGTCTCGTAAACCCATCACATTCGTCAAGCTATGTAATATTCTTCAGATTTTTGGCTTGAGGTTCTATAATCTACTTGAAGTGGGAGGGAAAGGACCTAGCTAAATCCCAAGGAATTTAAATTTGTCAAGTGGCACATCACATTACTTAAGTGGAATGGATTTCCCCCCTGGTAATTCTTTTATGTGTAAGTGATACTTCTTACCACTAATGATTTTGAAGCTTCTGGAAAAGGCAGAGAGGAATCAGTGTACAAAGTCTCACTGGAATTTGAATTATAATATAAATCAGATGATTTTCTGTTACAGCTATTTGCTGTTACATCTCACAGAGGTTTCACTAATCACCAACTATTTCATGAGTAGAAAATGGAACTGCTCTTGTCACTCAGTAATGGTGAGGCAGGGACCCAGATGGGCTCGGACAAGGACCATGTGTGCCATTTGCAATGTTCATGAGAAAGCTTCCCTGGTAAACTGTGGTTGTAATGTTTATGATCATCTACACCAGGCTCCAGAAAAAAGAGAGAAAAATTTGTACACATTAAAAGGAAGTTTTGCTTGAAAGCAAACAATTGGTAAGAAGCCAGAATTAATCACAAGGATTATTCTAATATAACTGACATTACTTCCACTTCCTACCTTATTATTAATGAATATCATAAAAGGTTGACAGCCCACTTCCTCTGTTATTTTGATATAGTAACAGATGAACACTCTTTGCACAATCTCTATTCTCTTCACATTAACACCTTAAATGTTAAATGATGGGAGGAAGGAAATGAAAGTGAAGTCTTTTGAATTATTAATGGATGTTATTAGCTTAATGTCTGTAGGCTATCTAAAAGATAGTTATATTTGCTTGTAATACATTTCCATTTAAAATAATTATTGTTAAAAATAGGCCTGAGAGACACAATTCACTTAAATAACATTAATGCTTAAAAAATTGTCATAAGATAAAACAATTCCCTAAGCCTCTTCTCTCGTAACATTCTGATAATCTCCATATCTAATATTCTTTCTCATGCTCGCTCTTTCCCTTTTCCATCTCTCCACACACATGCACACATGTGCATGAAAACTCTAGTATCGGAGGAAAACTCAATCATTTCTGCAAGCTAAGCTGAAGTTAGATAGAGCTGATAAAGCTTTCTTTTGATGTAAGGTTTTTGATTCAAGTTGGCTTTGGTAGAGGGGTGATAGCAATGTGATAATCTTTTAGTTCATCACTGATTTAAATCTCCTTTGTTAGGGTTCTGATGCTTAATCAAAATTTTGTTATACTGCAGTGCATTTTTTTTTTATTTTTTTGGTGGAACCAGGGATTGAACTTGGGCCTTTGCGCTTGCTAGGGAAACATTTATTCTACTGAGCTATCTCCCTGGCCCCCTGTAGTGCATTTCTTGTGCACTTATTTGTGGGCTTTCCTAAGCACCCTGTCTTATTGTCCTTGATTCTTGAAGACTCGGTAGTTTTAAATAAATGACCCACAGTTCTCCTATAGAAAAGTATGCATTTTCTAAGATCTTATTTTTAAGAAATGATTTTCTCAGTTCTCTTTCTCTCTCTCTAATACATTTTAGGGAAGGGTCCACAGGGTGTTCAGAGTCTCACCACTAGATCAGACTCATGGTGATCCATCTGTTTACGGCTCTCACAAGCTGGTATTATAGGCATGGGTCGCCACGCCCAGTCTCAATCGCAGTCTCAGCTTGCCCCGGGTGCGGGGCCCACATGATAGGCCCAGAGATTGAACCCCTGGCCCCTGCATCTGCTTTCAGGTGCTTTAATCCTCTGAGCTATTTGGCCAGCCCTCAATTTTCTTTCAAATCAGACTTTTATCAAATTAATTTTAGGAGGATGTATTTGCATTAACTGTTCAGTGAAAGTGCTTGGCCATGCTGCATGAACACAGAGGACAAAACAACAGAGAAAGAATAAATGATATGAGAGATCCAATAGTTGCTATAAAATCAGCATTATTTCATTTTCTCTTTGAATACTTAAGCAAAATTAATTGGGGATTTAAGTAATAAAATTTATTATATTCTATCTTTGTATGCTGTTTACTAGTAATCTTTTTATTACTCTTATTTTAGCTTAATTTTACAATGATCAGCTAATGCAGTTCAAGTCATTGTTTTAACCCTAACTTAACAGATGAAATTGAAATCCAAAGAGGCTACCTAACTCACAACACGAGTCTCCTCTAACTCCATGAAGACAAATAGAGAAGATAGAAAAGGAAGAAGGTTGAGAGTATTTTTTTTTTTTTCATTTCACAATCCTTTAATCTTTTTTTTTTCCATTTATTTTTATTTTATTGAAATACAAATGTCAATCAGACAGTTTCAAAACACCATAACCATACAGAGTCGATGAAATAATACATTGCAAACTGTTTTCCTAACGTTTTGGTATTGTACAAGGTGCATACATGAGAGTATTAAGTGCTAAATATAAAAATAAAGAGGTGATAGAAGTAATGAATGAAATCAAAGATGATGCAATAAGGCAACACATGATAATAAAGCATGTGCATTGGGATTTCAAACTTTCACTTCCATGTGATTAATTATAGGAGAATTGGGATTTGAGTAATAAGTGTTGTCTTCACTAGTGAGTGACAAGCATTTCAGGAGGCTGGAAGAACTTCTCATGCTCCATGGAAAGGACCAAACCACATACTCATGTTCCTATGGGCTGCTCATCTGTGGTGGGCCAAGGAGCCCACAGGGCAGGCTCTGCTTATATACTATGGTGTGTTTTCTGCTCTGAAACCACAAAAATAGCTATCTTGGCAAATATATTGGTTAGCAGGGTCTCTAAGTGCTGTGAAAGACCCTCCTAGTTCTCGCTGCTCTGCAGTTCTGCACAGGCCCTCCCTTCCCCGATGATTCCTTCCTATGAGATTTCACTGGACCATGTAGAGTTCTTGACATCAGCAAGACATCTCCATAACCTCAAAGTTTTCCTTAAATATTTAATTTACCTGCAAAGCAGAGTGAGTAGCAGGAGGAAAATTGGGAGGCATGAATGCCCTAACAACTGGTGAGAAAAGTGATGGGTGGGAAGATGGAACTGGCCAGGTATGTACCATGGCCCTAGGAAGCCAGAGCAGGGCTATTAATTAACTAATTAACTATTGATATTAGCCACGTGGATGCAATTGGTGAACCTGGCAAAAACTGTCCTCATGGACTGGCAGGGGTAAAATCAACCAATGCAACGAGGAAGAAGAGAGGAGGGGGAGGAGAAGAGGAAGAAAGAAATAGAAACAACCGACATGGATAATTTGGGGATTGCGTCTTCATGTAGATAGGCGTTAGCATTCCTCCCATGGCTTGGCTCTCCTTTCAGGGTGTCCTCCAAGGGTCTTGTGCTCCGAACTCAGCGTCCTGTATGGTGGCTAGAGGAGCAGTGGAACCTTTACAAGGAAGTGCCCAGTGAGAGGTCCTGCAGTTATGGGACGTGCTTCCCTAGGAGGAGACATGGCTCTCTTTTGTGGGATTCCAGATGTTTCTCAAAGAGTAAGTTATTTTAAGAGTGAGCCTCATTCCTACATGGCTCTCTGGCTTCTTATTTCAAAATATGATCTCTGTTTCCCATGAAGACCTGACCTTGTGACACCACTCACTGCTTAGTTTGGTGGACAGCTGGACACTTGCCATAGGAGAATGGAGGCATTACCTGGTGAGATATAACTGGAGTAATTTTTTAAATAAACAACAAAATGTTATATCTTGTTTATATGCTGATGGGAACCATTCAACAGGAAGAAGAAACTTAAGGACGTAGAAGAGAGAGAGAGAAAGATGTTTTGAATGGAGTGAGAGGGCTGGGATCCAAGCCAGAAATCAAAGGGTGGATGCAGAGGGCACATTGTGGATTCATCCCCGTCAACTTGGAGAAGGTGGGATAAGCTGTTGGCTTCTCCTGATGGTGATACGATTCTATTTGTATTGATCTGTTATTCTGGATAGAGCTAAGGAAGGAGGTGGGAGCCACGGAACTAGCAGGAACATGGGGCAGCCAGGAGTGGCGGAGGGACAGAAGGGGACTGTCATCACTGGCTTTCTCACTAGCACCCCTTACTACAATCTTCTCAGTATTTGCTTCCCCAGACCCCTTCCTACTATGAGTAACATCCATCATCTATCTTCTATTGAAGAAATAGGGTTGAAAATAAGCTGGGATTTCTTTCCCCTGGATGCAATGCAGTGGATGTGATGCATGTTTTGTAGGGGGCCCCAGCTGGCTCCCCTTGTCCTGTGAGCCTAGCACAGCCTCCTTACCTTTCTTCTGCTCTGTGCTCTCCTACCTGCTGCTTCTCCTGGAGTAAGGTTTATAAATTTTTTTTAAAACAACAAAAACAAGACTTCCATCACACACTACCCCTCCTGTCTTAAAAAAATCCTTTACTACTTCCCTTCACATTAGAAACCCAGTCCACATTCCTTCACGTGCCTCTGTGCTCCTGCACATGCGCCTCTCCCACTGGAGACTGGGCTCCTCGTTTCCTCTAGTTTGATAGTCTGAAAACTCATCGAAGTCTCTTACTAATGCAATTAAAATTTTTGTTTTGGCTTGTTCCATCACAATCTAGAAATACAGACAGTTCTGTTTATTTTAAATCCTTTTCTCATTTTTCTTCCTTTGATGATACAGGCATCCAGGGTCATCCTTGTCCTCTTTCTAAATTGAAGGGCAGATTTCAACACTCCATAGAAGTGGATAGTTTCTGTTGATTAGCTTTAGGACATTCTCTTTTAGTCCACGTATACAAATTGGTTTCATGGTTTGGGAATGGAGGCTGCTTTTTTACTGAGCTTGGAGCACCTCTTGAAGGAAACTTTGTGAGGGGGGACTTCCTTTCATGGAACCCTGCCTACTTTTAAGCAGTAGTAAAATTTCAGTTTACTCTTTCTTGGTTTAGGCAGTTCCCCCAGGATGAGGGCTGTTCTGTGCTTGGCTAAACCTTATAGACTTGTAGTAGTCTACCAGGATAATTAGCCTCTATCTTGTCATAAGGTCAGTAAGTTTTAAATTCTATGCTTCTTTAGAGTTCAATTAGCATTTTATTGCTTTCAAAGAGAAAGATGACCAGAATAACCTTGTATAGCTGATTATTAGAGATAGAACTTGCTCTTCTTAGCTCCCCAAACCTACTGGATGTTGTTTCTTCTTCTTTTTCTCTTCTTTTTTTTTTTTTTTTTTTTTTTTTTTTTTTTTTTTTTTTTTTTTTTTTTTTTTTTTTTTTTTTTTTTTTTTTTTTTTTTGTCTTTTTGAGACAGAGTCTTACTCTGCAGTTCGGGCTGGCCTTAAGCTCACTTTGTAGCTCAGGCTGGTCTCAAACTCACAACAATCCTCCTGCCTCAGCCTCCCGAGTGCTGGGATTACAGGCACGCACCACCACGCCCGGCTTCTCTCTTCTTAAATGATTGAATATTTGTATTTTTCATAAGACCTTTTCCTCGTATTTTAACGTAGTAGTTCAAGAAGGGGCCCCACGGAGGGGTGTGCTGTGATGGTGCTGTACATAGCAAGAGCAACGTGTGAAGTTCGCACAGTGAAGTGGGAGATTGCTAAATGAACTGAAATCTTGAAAGAGCATTTTTAAAGCCAAAAATATTAATCAGGTAAGTTTCTGTAGCATGTTAAATTAAATATCATCACTCTTCAGGAGAAATAAAATGAAGCAATATTTTTATATTTTTACAGGAATATAACTGACACTAAAACAATGTGTTTTTAGAATCTGATATTTCCTTTTTAAACTTTTTAACTTTTATATCCTGGAAGAGGAGTCAAGTTTAGGAAAGAACCAAAATTAGATCCAGTCAAGTATGGTGAATAAGAAATGTTCAATTAACGTGGTGCCAGTTTTAATAACGGTGCGTTAAGAGTGTGTGGGCATGTGTGTGATTAAAAATATAATTATTGATAATGTTTTGGGGAACTGGAGGCAATTTTAAATAGAAGTTCCAGTAGATATTTAGCAGGTACTCAGGAATCCGATGGAGACAAGTAGATTAATCTTTGAAGGTGACCAATGATAACAAGGCATGCCTCAGGAGTTTTTCAGGAAGAAGTTTATTTATAGGTCATTTTCTCACACATGCTAGGCCAAATAGCGACACTCTGCTACCCAGTGACACTCCCAGCCCTTACATAAGATTTTTAAAATGAAAAAATATAGATGAGTGGTGTTCCAGGATCCTGGGGGATGGAGAGGAGGTACGTGACTATAAAGCAGATTTAAGTTTCAGGGTTATCTAACAAACTAGGTGGCCTAATCAACTAGAACTTATCTTTTCATACTTCTGGAGGCCAGCAGTCTAAAATCATGGTGTTGACAGTTGTGCAAATTCTGAAGGTCCCAGATAGGCATCTAGAAACCTCTCCCACCTCTTTCAGCTTTCTGCAGGTTTCTGATAACCCTTAGCCTTCTTGGGTGGCCTTCTTGGGCCATTCCTGTGATCTTGGTCTCGCCTTCACATGATCTCGCTTATGTGGACATCTGTGTGTCACCATAATGTGGTTTTGGTTTACCTTGCTCCAGTCTGACCTCCTCTCGTGTTGATTACAGTTTTAAAGACCTTATTTCCAAATAAGGTCACAATCACTGTTTTTGGTGCTGAGGTTATACATTTTTAGGAGCACACTCTACAATTTCACTTTGCTTCAGGTAAACCTATGTCTTCAGGTAATGAGGTAGCTCACATGCTAACATGGTGGTTGCTACACAAATCTATGCAGCGGGGAATAGGACATAGAACCAAAGGCACAGCTGTATCAGTACCAGCTTCCTGGTTTTGTATTGTGCTGTGATCATACAAGAGGCCACCACTGGAGGAAGGCACAAAAGGGTCACAGGACCACTCTGTTAGCTTTGTAGCTTCTTGTGAATCCACGACTGTTTTGAAGTAAGCTTTTTAAAAAATAAGCTCATTTCTATGTTCTTCTTCTTTCATCTACAGACAAAATTATGTCATATAACCCTCACTGTGTGGGACACACACGTAAAAAACAGCCTATAAGCAAGTATATCTCACATCAACTTTATATGTAGAGCAACTTGACTTTTACAAAAGCTTTTGTGCATGGAATACAAGTCCTCACTTTCTTCTAGTCAGAAAACTCACATTGAGTTGAAAAACTGATGACCATCAATTGAAGAATAGTTCTGAAACAATTCACAAAATTGAAGCACCGTCTATGGTTTTTCACTTACCCATCCTATAGCTTATTTCTCTGCATACTTGGTAGTAGTCGGAGCTCATATACTAGAGGCACCAAGAGTTGTTTACTGAACCAAATCCTCTACTGAGAAGAAATGAGATCATTTTGACTGCCAGGAGAGAAAATTTGAGATTCTACATATTCTTGTGACAGAAAGACCTAATCTCAGCAAAATTTCATTTCTTCAAGGCCATCTACATTTATTTTCTTTTGAAGCCTAAATAAAACCTGGAAGGTTTATCAGCTATGTGCCCACAATAGTCTCTAGTGTCAGTTTGTTTTCTGTATCTTTTGGAGTACATTGAAACTGCTGGCTCATTTTGGAAAAAAATAATTAATCAACAGATTCGTTTTTCATTTTTATTGATATGATGAGGTAGTCACTTTTAATGTGGATCTAATGGAGAGTGTTTCTAAGCTTCATCATATGTAAATGACGAGAATGTGATTTTAGCAATGAACATACCTGTGTAACAGCTTCATTGGGACATACTTCTAAATTTGCCAGTAGCTAGCTCATTTTTCATGGCATTCAGGATGTCATGTTTTGCATGGCATATAAAGTGATACATTTACTTCTCATCACTGATGAACTCTCTATAGGATAAATATTTTATTCTCTGTTAAGTATCACACAAACAGACATAAAAGACTGGGGCCTGAGTAGGTAGTTTCCCTTATCTCTCATGTTCTGACTGTGCAGCCAAACTCACACTGTGGAAAAGGAGCATTTTATGAAGTTCATACATTTTCAAAATTGCTCCCACAATGATGCTTTCATTTTGTGTTAGGACTGGAATGATGGCTTCTATCTGTTCCAGAAAACTTCAATATTGCCTCAAAGGAAAAGGAAAAGCTCATATTTCAAGACCACTGACACCAGCCCATTCACATCCTGCAAGGGGGCGGATGCCAATTCCTTTAACCGTGAAGAAAAGTGATGCATTAGTGTCTCTTCACCCATCTCTCCATCAGTCTCTTTGGTTTGTAGATCAGCCAGTCTGGCTGCTGTAACAGGATTAAAATGTAATGTCTCCCAGCAAGCTGGTGAATACCAGCACTCTTTCACCTTCTGGATATAAATGCCTTCCTTAGTGGATAAAGCCATTAGTTGACAATAATATTGACATTTTTATGGGGTGTTTTTGGAAAAGACTAACATGTAATTTAAAATTCAACATATGGTAGTGGTCACACTGTTTTTACTGTGGAAAATGCTTGAATAATAACCTACTGCATTCTCCTGGCCAATACACACAGAAAAACTTGATTAATTTCACTAGTATCCCTTACTCTCTTTCCTTGGCTCCCATCCCATTCTGTAAGGGTTGATAAATCTTACATCCCAGAAAGATTATTACAGTGTCTAATAGTGTTATGACATTAGAAAGAAGCTAGGCTCAATGGCACGAATACATCCACCAAATGAAATCACATAAATAATTTAGTTTTCACAATTTAATTTTTATGGGGTACTTTTTTGTCACTGGTGTTGTTTATGAGGTATAATAAAGATTGTTGTTTCACTTTGCTGCAAATCAAGGGGAAGATTTTGACACCAAAAGTTTTCAGTGTTGTTCTTGCCTTTCATCACTGGCAATAACCAACTGTCCAGTTTCACTTTAGTCATGTATATGTTCATGAGATACTGTTAGAGAGACAAGTATGCACCCCCCCCACTGTTGTGTCTTTTTTAAAAGCCAGTTTTCTTTTTTGTCAAAAGTATTTTCCCATCGTAAGCATAAGACACATTTTATATATCTTTGTTTAGATATAATCTGTGCCAATTGAAGATTAAAGATCATCGGTGAATATTTCTTCAAGAATTTCCTGGTTCTTGAAAAACATTGCCACATATTACTAAGCCCTTTCTGCATACCAGAGATCTATTACGTACAAAGATGGGTATCTAATTGCAATACTTGCCTTGGTTTGAGAGGAATTAATTCTACATAAACATATGAGCATTTAAATGGCAAAATATAAAACATTCTGAATAAGAAGGGTGATACAAGGTAAAAAAAAGAATATAGAAAAGTATTTTTGATGCTGTGGATATAGAGATTAGTTCATGACTTTACAGTAATTTTCAGTTAGTCTAAATGAAAATATTTGTGGTGAGCAATACATAAAATTCTGCATTACATTTATAGTATAATTAATGGACAGGTAATAAAGCTACTTTGATAGCATTCTGCTGTGTCAGCATAACTTCTCAAACGTTAGGTGACTAATGGCCAGTCTGAAAGTTGGTGCACCCTAAGGTTGAGTCCTGCTGTAAGAGTTGCTTGGATTCACATATTTTGTGACCAGCGCTCTTGTGTGCTCTGAGAATACAACAAAGGCTTCTGCTGTCCTGTTGAGTGCAGTCTAGTTTTTCCTGAAAGTGAAAGGGAAAGGCTGAAGCACAAGGCCAATGACTGAGCTTGTCATTGTCTCCTGCACATCAGTTATCTTCTCCTGTACGCATGCACAGAAGCCACCCAGCTTCTGCACTGCACACAGGACTTCATTCTTGTGAGGGTTGGCATGTGGTGGCTCTTCTGCTGGTTTGGTGGTGCTCATGGCTGTGGCTTGATTACTTGGAATCCTCTAAACATTCTTAGGAGTGCTTTTTAAGAATAAGACACCCTGACAATTAAGCGCTTCTGCAGTTAACTATCTGTGAAATGGGGGGGGGGCATGTACTTTTCTTCTTTATGAGTGGGAATAATAATATCTATCTTACATGATTCTTTTTAGGGATAGGGTTATGTCACCTTCTTTACTATAAATATCAGTCCTTGGAGTATATCACCAAAGAACCGTGACTTGATACTCAAGAGTTCTGATTTCTCATCTCAGTTGGTCACTACTTAGTTATCATGTTCTGAAAAGGTTATGTAAGTTCCTAAAACAAATGTCTTAAATTATAAAATGAAATTTGATGCCTTCTAAAGTTTCCTTCTGGAACTCATGAACTCAGTTTTTTTTTAAGTTTATAAATATCTAAGATATCACAGCAATTTTCAGAGTTAAAAAAAGACAAAAATCAGCACTGTGTATGAACTTATTAGTTTAGTTAAGGAAAATTAAAAATCTTTCAATATATATATATATGGGGAAAGTTGTCAACCACTGGTACAACAGTTAACTAATAAAAAAAATTATAAGCAACTGGCCAGTCAATAGAAGAATTTAACTTCATGAATAAACATAAATAATCAAATATAAAGGAAGCAAGGGCCAGCGGTATAGCTCAGTGGACTAAGTGCTTGCTTAGGTAAGTGCAGGGGCCAGGGTTTGACCCTGGCTCCGCATGCCACACCAGTCCCACCCCGAGTACTCTGAGCCATTGATGGAGTCTGGTGTGGTGACACACGCCTGTAATCCCAGACTAGGGAGGCAGAAATCAGGAAGATCACTACAAGTCTGTGCTATGTAGTGAGACCCTGCACACACACACACACACACACACACACACGCACGCACACACACATGCACACATGCATGCACACACACACATGCACGCACACACGCACACACACACATACACATGCACGCACGCACACATACACACACATGCACGGACATGCACACACACACACATGCATGCACACACACACACACACCCCTCAAATATAAAGGAAGCACGAAGTTAATGTTCACATATTATACTGGCACAGATTTTTAATATGCCTAATATTAAAGAAAAAGTTATTACATTGATAACACAGTATTTTTTGAGGGAAAAATTTGGCAGTAGTTACTAATAGCTATTGAGAATTAAGAGTTTATCTTTGATCCAAACATTTTATTCTTTAGAAATATAGAGATGTCAGTACTGATGACTAATGCTTTTATTGATGCATAATTATTTCAATCTAGAAAATGAGTTATATGCCCAAAAAGAATGGGAGAGTTAAATACATTATGATACATCTGATTACTATCAACATAGCCTTAAAATCTGTACATTATACCATAGGAAACTTATTGGCATGAAAAGAAAGAGGAAATGTAAATTGCAATTTCAGTATTATCCTAAGGAATAATGTAAACACATACCAAAATGAGCATTCTTTTTTTAAAAAATGTGTTAGATACAGGGTCTCACTACAAAGCTTGGCTACTTAGTGATCCTCCTGCTTTCAGCCTCCCCAGTGCTGGGGCTACAGGGATGCACCACCATGCTCAGACTTGGTGGCCTGCTCACGTGCCCAGACTTGGTGGCCTGCTCACGTGCCCAGACTTGGTGGTCTGCTCATGTGCCCAAACTTGGTGGCCTGCTCACGTGCCCAGAGTTGGTGGCCTGCTCACGTGCCCAGAGTTGGTGGCCTGCTCACGTGCCCAGAGTTGGTGGTCTGCTCACGTGCCCAGACTTGGTGGCCTGCTCACGTGCCCAGAGGCGGGGTTGGCACTGCATGTGGAGCTGGGGATGGAACTCTGGGCCCTGCACCTTCCTCAGCGGTGCTTAGTCTGCTGAGCTATCGCACTGACCCCTGAAATGAGCATGCTAAGGAAAGTAAACACTGAAGTCTCAAAGATATTTATTTAAAAAATGATAGCATTGTGGATGATTTTTATTTCATTGTATATATTGTTCTAAATTATCAGAATTATTATGACTTCAAACTTGGTGATAAAATCAAACAGAAAATGCAAACCAACTATCACCTTCAGATGTTCTGCAAATCATTTCAGTGTATTTTTAGACTGCTTTGTGCTTCTGTAGCAAAGTACTGTACCTAAGAGGAGGTGTCTATAAAGTAAAGATGTTTATTTGGGCACATTATTTTGAGGGCAGGCACACTTGTGACGGTTTCATGCTGCACCATCTGTGGAGATGCGCTACATGGTAGGACTATGTGTGAGGGTCAAGTGTTGGGGAGAAGACTAAATAGCATCTTCATTGTGCAAAAAGTGGCTCTCACAGTAACTACTCAGTGCCCACAAGGCAAGCACCCATTCCTTTCCAGAGCGGTGTGCCAGTGTGAATGCTCTGCCACAGCACCCCACCTTTTAAGGCTCCCACCACTGTCAGTTCCATTCCACTGGGAGCAAGACCAGCACATGAGCCTTGGGGGACAGCCACACCCAAACTGTGGCCCCACTTCAGCTACACTGTGGGCCCAAGTCATGCTCAGGGTGGGGTAGAGGAGCAGCACGTGCTGATCCCATTACTGATCCCTTTGGGAAAGGTGCACAGGGGCTTTCTTGGAAGTAGAACTGCAGTAGGCTTTAATTCTCTCCTCTTCCAAATGCAAACCTTTTCTTCAGGAATTTTGAGAATAACAATTTTTTTAGAGCAGTTTTACACTTACAGAGTTGAGATAATACAGAAGTTCCCTGATATGCTCTTCCTCCTGAATGTTACTTTGGTTTATAATGCTGTACAAAGGGGGAAATGTTCATTTTGACTGCTCTGTTGCTGTGCCCAAAGAAGGCCCTGTTTATGAATGCTGCACACAGCATTTCTGCCCTCAGCCACCAGTGACGGGCCAGAGTGCACGTCCCACAGTAGCTTGTCCATGGAGATATGCCACAGCCACATGTCATGTCAGAGCTGAAAAGCCAGCCTGGGACCTCCTTTCACTTCTCTGAGCAGTATGTCACATGGCACTAGGGACTGCTTCTAGAAGAGCTAAATGTCACCATAAATATTTATAAAGGACCTGGTATTGCTGTGCTGGAGGGCAGTTTATTATTATAAAAGTCACAAATAGAACTGGAAAAAAGCAGGAAATATTTTATAGCTATGGGTTTGTGTACGCTCGTGTGCAGCATGCATGTGTATCATGATTTTACATTCAAAAGGATGTTAAATCTGTGAATTTGGCACGCAGGAGCAGTTCTGCACATGGCCTCTCTTTATTCTTTCACCACACACGTAGCTTTCACTGCTTTTCGTCTCACCACTACACATGAATTCTAGTTTCTTTCTTGTTGCCCGGAAGCCAAAACTGAGGTATGTGGAGAAACTTGCTGGATGTACTATGGCACTTCTCAAATGCCACACCTTTGTCAGGCTGGAAGAGAGGTCTCGCGCTGGGCCTCACCTACTTCCAACTAGCTCAGAATGCTGTGGAATGTGAACCTCTGCATGACACACACAGCCTTCCATGCAGATGTTACAGAATGGCGGGGGTAGGGAGTATCACAAGTGACTGGTAATGGCCAATAGTGAAAAACCAAAGTTGACTCTTCGGATAACTTAATACACAAGTGGAGTAGATTGAATACGATTATCCCCGTTGTGCTGGCCCTCTCCCTCTGTCCTGTGTGAGTTTTTGAATGAGCAGGAAGAGGGGGTTTTGCACAGGCTTGCTGGGGAGTGTGTGCTGCAGTGGGGACAGGGAGCTCCACTGCAGGCGGACTCATTTCTCTCTTGGTGGTCCCTGAGAGAAAACAGCAAGGGGATTTATAAAATAAAGGCAAAAGACAAAGGCTACGGTTAGGAGGAGGCCTGTTTGCCTGTTGGGCAAAAGATCTGAGCAGCAGTAGGAGTGTTTCAAAGTTAGTGTCATGAGACACAAGGTTGCCTAGTAAGTAATGACCAAAATTGTCCAGGCAAGATGCTTTTCTCAAGACTGAGGTAGCTTGACTGCTTTAGGTGCTGTAGCCTTGTCCTGCTCTCACACGTGTGACTCATTTCCAGCTTTAGTCACTCCCAACATGTCTCTCTTTAGTGTTGTGTTCTCTAAATGATGGGTATTCAGTTCAGTTGGAGAAGCTGTGTTTGGAGAACTCTGTAGAAGACGTTTTTATCCTTGATGAGTTTACTCATTTGGGATAAAGGTTTTCAGTCCATGGATATTTGTACTGTATACAGCAACTTAGCCCTATACAGTCTAAGAATCCACAACAGTATTGAGTTACTAGTGTAGCTGGCAATTGTCAAGAGTTGTTAATGATTTGAACCTTTTGCAGCTTGCACATTATGGCATTTTTTTTTTTTTTAACATTTTGTGGTTATACTTTTTGCTGGATGGTTAAGACCAAGGCAAGATCTGTCTAAATAAAAAATAACTTTCTGCTATCTATCAAGGTCAGTTAAATCTCCTCAGGATTTACCTTGGAACCAAGTCCGCACCGCTTTATCTTCTGTAAGTGTCAACCATCTGGAAGAGTCATGGCTACTGCTTTAGCAAGTGTCTTTCTGTAAAAGCTTGAGAGGGTTTTTTTCTGTCTGTGTCACTCCCCTTTGGTACACTGTACATCATTGAGTCACTTTCCTCTGGGTGCCCATACTTTCTTGATGAGAAAATCAGGGACTCAGTTGAGTTACAAGATGTCACAGGAGAGTTTTATTTTAATGTCCTAAGTCCTCATTGAATTTGGAAGGCTAGGGCCAAAATATTGGCTATCCTCTTAGCCCTTTTGTTTCTCTAAATTTTGGTTTCTAAACTTCAGTTGTTAAACACCCAGAAGAGAAGCTCAATGACATTGCTCTGTAATGGAGGCAGTAAGATTAATAATACTATCTATCTGAATAGCAAACACCTTAGAACATAAAATGCAACTGTGATTTTCTAACAACAATGGATATTTTAAGATTTAAATCCTAGGGCCGGCGGTATAGCTCAGCGGACTAAGCGCTTGCTTAGGTAAGCACAGCGCCCAGGATTCGATCCCTGCTTCCGCTTGCAGCGCCGGCCCCACCTTCTGGTGTGCTGAGCCGGTGATTGGAGTCCGGGCGTGGTGGCGCGCGCCTGTAATGCCAGCACTAGGGAGGCAGAAAGCAGGAGGATCACTATGAGTCTGGGCTGCATAGTGAGACCCTGTATACAAAAAAAAAAAAAAAAAAAAAAAAAAAAAAAAAAAAAAAAAAAAAAAAAAAAAAAAAAAAAAAAAAGAAAAAATGATTTAAATCCTTATAGAATGTAAACAGACAATTAAATATTTTTACATATAAATTTAGAAATCAAAACCATATATAACACTGCAACATGACAATCATGACATTTGTAACATACTTAAATTTTCATTTTGACATAATATAATCCTTTTAACTACTTATCTCTATCTAATACATAAGAAGGTTTACCTAATCTGTTGTCCTTTAATGGGATATACATCACAATTTGTTGTTAAGGGCAGTGCTCTGAATCTGAAAGAAAGTCTTATCACAGTAAGCAATCTTTTTTTATACTTTGGGGGACCTGTACATTTGGAATCATGAGTACTATTTAATACACCATGAGATTAATAATTAATTATAGTATATATGTTAAAACCTTTGTTTCGTAACAGTACCAAGAACATTTTTTATGAGAAAACTTTATTATATTTTTTTCTGAAAAACTTTATCATTTAACCAATGACCAAGTTTTTGAGGGTGTCCTCCAAGAGACTACTGTGGAGATTATTGGAAACTCCTTATTAATGATCAAAGATTGGACACACCTCTATTAATCGACAGATTGATAGAGTTAATGGAGCTTTGTTCATTAATCTTTCCCCACTCTAAGGAATTTTGGTTTAATTATATAAATTTTTAATGAGCTTTTTTGTAAACTAATTTTGATATTGCTTAGACTACCTCGTAAGTGAGGTGAAAGCAAGATTTTCTAAAAAAATATTTATTTATTGGATACAGGGTCTCATTACTCAGTTTAGACTTGTACTGATCCTCCTATCTCTGCTTCCCCAGTGCTGGGATTACAGGCGTGCACCATCATGCCCAATTTCAGTGCCAGCAGAGTGCACCTGGGGTTTGAGGGCCAGCATGGCATGTGATACTGGAGACTGAACTTGGGTCTTTGCACTTGACAGGAAGGTTCTTGGACCACTGAGCTATCTCCCCAGCATCCTAAAGCATGATTTTAAGCCTATATTCCAAATTGCATTATAAACAACTGATCAAAAAGGAGATCAATTATTGTGCTCAGAAAAAGGGGAACAACTGTTCATAGAATGACAGAAACGCATAAACAATACAAAGGAAGAACCATGATGTGTTTGTGTAGACAGTACAGTTAAGATAAATATGTGGTACTTCTGTATAATTCTATGAGAAGCAAGATTTGCACTAATAATGTTTGGACAGGATATTACGTCAGCTATGGACAACCACTAGGAAGATAACAAGGTAGAAAGTATGAATTATTGAAACTGTGATACAATTCAGCTTTTAAAAAAATAAGTAGACAGCTGCATTCTCTTAATTCACTGATCAGAGACATCTGCTATAACAGTGACTGTAAGGATAACATCAGTTATGCACCTTGTATGATAGCAAACCATTACGAAAACAGTTTGCAATGCATTAATTATCGAATCTGTCCTGTTAATTTGATTTGAAACTGACTGCTATTCGTTCTTCAAAAATAAAAAATAAAAAACAAAAAAACAAGTATGGAGAACACAAACAAACATCTTTACAAAATCAGAGTGTACTCAAATACATTTTTGACCAAAATTGAACTATAGTAACTCTATTGCAATTTTTAGAAATTTATAATTGTACATAGACTAGTCAGATTTTGTTCTTTGTCAATAGGTGGATATCTCATAGGAGAAAAGTTTGGAAGGAATATAATCTTTTATCTATAACGAATATACATATTTTGCATTTTATTGTCCCAAGAATACTGGTAAATTTTAGCTCAGTTATCTCTATATTTTATCATCTATTTAGACTTTAGATTTCCATTTTGTCAGTTACTTCAAAAGACCTCAGAAACTAGGCTCACTGTTATCAAATTCTTCTCCAGAACTGGCTTCATGATACAGCCTGACAGTACACTCTGGTACCCAAGTAGGTCACTCAGCATTCTTGGGAAAAACACAAGCATATGCTTGACCCCAAATTAGCTTTCTTTGTTCACCTGATGAATTATTTTTCTGTTGTTATACTTTGATCTTTTGCAAAATTTAAAAAACATTAATAGTACATATTGACAAGTTAAGTTTATTATGTGAATTTTGTAGGGGAAGATTCCCACTTTTGCAAATTAATTTTGATTGCATGGTGAGAAAACTGTGTCTTATATTTTGGAAAAGGAACCACATACAGTTTTCCTTACACTAAGATGACTCATCTATGAAAACAAGCAAATTGAACTAACTTGTCTGAAGGATAACAATAACACCAGAGAAATTAGCCCCAAATCTGGAAGGAGCTAATTAATATTACCAAATAAATTCTGAAAATCATGTTGGGTTTATCTGAATAGTTTGAGGGCACAGTATATCTTAGTCTATACCCCTTTGTGGGCCACCACTAGGCCTGCATTTATTTGAATAGGGTCTCAAAATTAAGTGTGTGTTCAAAGCCTGCTGCTTTTAGATTGTACTCCAAACTTTGTATCTTTCTGTAAAATATCAAAGCTTTTCTATACCAATTTAATTTAGGACTGTAAAGCAGGCAATCAACTTCACTAGGAATCATGAGAACTTTAAGTAACCTTTTTAAATATCCCCATTATTGTAAATCTTAGGAAATAGGATGTTTTTATCTAAAGGCAAAATGTTTTATCTCAAGGATGGAAACAGCTTTTTAAATTAATCACTTTAAGGGGAAAAGGTAAAAGCTTTTCTTTTAATGCCAATTGTAATGGAGAGAGAACCACTGTGCTTCCTGCTTTTCTGTAAGGCTCCCTTTCTGGCAGAGTGGCCCTTTGCATCCTTCCAGGTCAGCAATCTAGCACCTACCTTTGTTACTGCGAGCCTGTAGTTACCGTACCTGGAAGCCATCCACAGCTATTTGAAAGCTGTTTAAAAATTATTTCTTTTCTTTTAAATAATTAATTGGCCAAACATATCCTTTTTATTATTTGTAATTTTTAAATTTTTGTCAAAGAAAGAATGACCAATTAAGTGATATGAGTCTAGAGTGATTTGAACAGTGTTTTGAGGAGATTCAACTATAACCTTGTTTTCCCCTCTATAGTCAGCATCGGTGACACAAGGCAAAACCTGGAGACCTTCTGTCTGGGGGTTCAGCCTCTGATTGCTGCTTTTAC
The DNA here is from genome assembly GCA_004027165.1 of Ctenomys sociabilis. Taxonomy (NCBI): domain Eukaryota; kingdom Metazoa; phylum Chordata; class Mammalia; order Rodentia; family Ctenomyidae; genus Ctenomys; species Ctenomys sociabilis. The sequence continues at coordinate 15,138 of PVKA01023130.1, read as the reverse complement.
TCCATTACTTCAGGGATGGGCCAGCTGCTAGCAGCAGCTCAATTGTCTTAGTACGGGAAATGGACTCCCTCACCCATATTCCGCCTCCCCAGGCTTCATGGGCTTGTAGCCCTGTGGCCTCAGCCACTGTGTGCACTAGCTGTCGCGTTTGCTCTGATGGCTGGTGTCCTGTTTCTGTCTGGATTTCAAACACATCATATAATGAGTGCTGCAGTGAGAGCCATGGTGTCCATAGCCACGACCCTCTTACGTAGCCCCAGACACCCAGGCCTGTAGTTTGTGGGATGCGTTAAACTACTGGGGCTGGAGTTGGCACATAGATTTGCAGGCATCTGAGAAATTCCAGCTTAGTCTGCCTAGAACCAGAATGTGGAGCCTTCCTGAACCCAGTTTGTATCCCTCCAGCTGGCAGCACTGCGATACCACTTAGAGCTAGCTGCTCACGATTTAAAATACACTTTATTTATTTATTTTTTTGAGTTTGACAAAATTTATTGGTTATTTTAGTAAAGACATTCGTCTCAGTTATTTTTCTCTCCTCATCTTGACCTTACATTAGTATTTCATTTGGGTCAAGAAAAGAGTATGTAGGAGAGGGATGTTATTTTAACAAATAGTAAAATGGACAAAAATGAGTTAAGTTTGCCTACATAAAAGTAAGTTAAAGTTAAATTCATGTACCTTGACATAATTAAATCATGTGAGAACTAGTAGTTCTATATACATTTCCATTGTTTGACTTGGGGCTTAATCTAAGAACAATTTATCAGGCATATGCATAGGTTTCTTCTCTGGAGTTACTACCTATTAAAAAAGATCAGCAAGTAACTACCACCAATAAAAAGCTGCCTCCAAATTTAACATTGTAGGAGTTCTGAAGGAAATAATTGTATCATTTTTCTTTTGTCTGTGACTATGCCTTTAAAGATGTGTTTAACTGTCACATTAGGAAGTCCATATATAATGCAAAAATATAAAACAGCTTACAATACACAGATTTATGAGCAATAAAATAAAATGTGCTTAAAGATGCATTTTCTTTCATTTTCTGTACCTACGATATGCTTCACTGGTCAGTACATATACACTTAAACCACATTAACTGCTCTAATAAATTCTGTAATGAATTCAATTCAAATTGGATTTAACAACTTAGTAACATAGACAAAGTAGTATAGGCAAAGTTACAGAAAATGCATCTTACTGTTTCTTACCTTCATACAATGTTAAATTTTTTTGGTGTTTATTCATTTTAAAAAATAAAAACCATCCAAATACTTCAGCAGTATGTACATTTAAATTTTTGGTGGTGGTCTGTATTTTAAAAGAAACAGCTTCCTTATGATTTGCCTCAAGTTCTGGTGGAAATGGTTACGGGAACTAGCTAATGAACAAAAACCAAGAGAAGCACATTCAAAATACTAATTTACTTTGGTAGAAATGGCTGTTCTTTGAAGACTGATGAAGATAGACAAGACTATTAAGGTGAAACGGGCTATTTCAAATACTCGATACTTCACATAAATAATTTTAAAAAATTTACTTTTGTAGAAGAGCTAAGCATTTGTGTCCACTGACAGCAGTGCAGTACCTAATACACGGCCACTTGAAACAAAACAGATCCCGGAGGAAAAAAATGCTGTTTAATTTCATCTAGGTTTACGTCCAGTCGATTGCTCTCTGATACGACACCTTCCCCTTTTCTCTAAGGCTGTTCCTGGGAGCCAGTTTCGGGAATGAGGGAGTTAATTTAGGAGTAACTGCTTGCAGTTTTACATAGACAGTAACTTTTTGCCTTCCTCTTAATGTGCTAATAGTTGTGTCTAAAAAAATATGCAATTCTTAAAAAGGTATCATTTCTGATTTATCATCTGTAACCTTTGGAAACCAATCACATGAAAACTACAAAATTAGCAAATGTCTTGAAATCTGTATATAAAACATAAATTACCTCTAATTTCCAGCATTCACTTATTAGTGTACCACTCAGTCTTTAAAAAAAAATGAAAAAGCAAAGCCAAAGTGGCTCCAGAGATAGTTTTATACCATTCTTTAAAAGAGGAAACTGTTCCTTTTAACTGTTCCTTTTAACCCTACACCCTAATTCAAAATGCATCATTTCATTGTCTTGGTCATGGACATTTCCAAGATGAGATTTTATATTTCATTCCCATAGCTTCTGGTTATCAGAAAACGCATGCTTTCTTTCTTTTTTTTTTTTTTTCTTCTGGAACCAGGGATTGAACTCAGGCCCTTGTGCTTACCAAGGAAGCACTTAATCAACTGAGCCATCTCCCTGGCCCCATTGAGCCATCCCCCTGGCCCCCATGCTTTCCTTTATTGAAAGAGTTTGGTCCAGCTGATGTTGGTGAGTCCCTTTCAATATTCTTCATCCTCATCTTTTCTTCTGGAGGCATTTCCTCTGGCTCACTGTCTTCATCTTCATTAAAAGCTGCTGCTATTGAAAGAGTTTTTGGAGCAAGAGTTGGAACAGTTTCTTTAGGCTTGCTTAATCCAAGTTTGATGGATATAGCTGATGCTTTCTTTGTTGTCTGACTAGCTATGGAAAATCCAAACTTGGAGATATTTGTGGGCTTTGTTGGGAGGTCTGCAGCTTCTTCAATTGATCGCTTCTCAGTGCTGTGATTAGAACTTTCCCCTTCATTACTGGAAGAAACAGTCTTAGTTTTCATAGGGTTTTTTTTTTTAATTTTATTTTTTATTTTTATTTATTTATTTATTTTTATTTTATTTATTTTTTCATTTATTTTTATTTTATTAAAATACAAATGTCAATCAGACAGTTTCAAGACACCTTAACCATACACATTCGATGAATTAATACATTGCAAACTGTTTTCATAATGTTTTGGTATTGTACAAGGTGCATACATGATATTATATTTACAGATATTATTTTAGCAGATATCTCTTATCAGTGAATTAAGAGTGTA